>JADBJO010010918.1:87500-91929 GCA_016801955.1 Conus betulinus
GCTGCCAGTTATACCACATACCCTCTACTTTGGTCGAGAAACCAGGCTTGCCCGTACGTTCCGACTCATCACATGGACACGGTATAACAGCAGAGGAATTATACAGACGCAGAGTAACAACTATTCAAGGTTGCTACAGCCATTTCATCTTGAAGATTGTCCCACAGAACACGGAACAAATACAGTTTGCATAATATGTAAGGAAACTTAGGTGACGTGGAGACGTATTAACAGAATTTTACAAGAGCGATTTTTTTTAATGTGTAATGATATAGCAAACATTGAGTAAGACTTATTCATTCAGAATTGTCAAGCATCTCTCGAAAGACGTGATAAATGTCATATTTACAAACACTTGAAATCTGGTTTTTGTAAAGTATATTTTTGAACTAATAGATCAGTATATCATTCAGCTCATGAAGTGTTGTTTTGTAAACCATAAGCTTGAAACAGTAAACAGACGACGAAATGAATTGTTGAGGGAAGAAAGAATGTGTGGAGACTGCAATATGGATGATCTAGTTGATGACTTCCAATTTGTCTATGGTGCCAAAAAGAAACAGCCTTACGTCATCAGAGTCTCCTGAAACGAAATTGAAAACATGTTCGATTTCAGTCTTAGAAATGTGTTAAGTAGCTCTTTGAGGAAGCATCAATCAAAATGATGAATGTCTATGTACTTTGATTAGCCCAAGCTGTACAGGAAATAATCTCTTTCTTGATACGCATGGATAATATCTTCAAATTTTCAGCAATGTGTGTGTGTGTGTGTGACTGTTTTATATTATTATTTTTTTTAAAGATCATGCTATTCGCAGAAACGTCTGCTAAAATTGACAAAGTTCATGAACTTTGATCAGCCCAATTTATACTTAAAATACTATTTGTACTTAAAATACTATCTCATTTGATACATGTGTGTATTAACTTCAATTTTTCCAACTGTCTTAGTGCAACTGTTATTTCCTTCGAACTTCTTGCTGATGACTGTTTGCACAATGCTGTTATCCTCCGTGCCCCCAAAATGGGATGAAAGGAAATCAGACCGTGCTCACTGTTTGCCCCGACTGCTGTGGGTTCAGGTGGTACCATGGGGTGTGCTGGGGGGTGTCGCTGGCCTTCTCACTGTTGCTCTTCATTGGCAGTCACTATGGACCCACTGGTTCCTGGTGGTGAGTCGGTCTACTCTGTCTGCTGGCCATCTGCCATAATGGCTGTTGTGTGTCGCTTTCCTTGCTGCCTTCTTTAATGCTTGGTCACGACAGAAATAAAGAAAAGCTGTTAAAGAAAAACAGTAAGAGCAAAGCAAGACAACAACAACAATATTGATATTACAACAATAATAATAATGATAAAGATAATAATAATAATGATGATGACGACGAGATGATGATGATGATGACAACGATGATGATATTGATGATGATAATGATAACGATAGTAATGATAATGATTATGATAATAATGATGATTATGATCATAATAAATAAAGCCTATTATTTCTTGATAATGATCATCATCATTGATGATATGATGATGATGATTGTGAGAATTATGATAATAATAACAATAATAGTAGTGATGATGATGGTAATGATAATGACAGTAATGATAATTATAAAGATAAATGACGAAGTTGATAATAATAAATCAAGCTTGTTATTCTTTGATGATGATGACAACGACAATGATGATGCTGACGACGACGATGACGATGATAATGATGATTATGATAATGATAAAAACAATCAAACTAATTTTTCTTTACCATGGATATCATAATGTAGGGAAGACGATAAACTTTATAACCTAATTGTTTACAACAACAACACAACCAATGACAATGACGCGACAAGGACGACAACATATGCAAAAAAACTAACACTGGTAACAGCAAAGGACACTCAGGAGAGCTCGGACTTCTGACAAGGTCGAACAGATCCAGAACTGATCTGCCATTAGATCTGGATTGGCACCATGGAACCATACTAAAACGTAACTGATTTGTCCTGGCACACACACACACACACACACACACACACAATCAAGAAGAGCAAGGTTGAAGTAGCATTGTAATTAACACAGATAAAGCTCTGTGTGTTACCCTCAGTGAATTCATATAAGACGCGTTTTTAAAATGTACCTTTAATGAATCCAGGTAAAGACCTGTCTTTTACACAGCCTCAATGAATACAGACAAAATGTTCTCTGTTACTTAGCCTCAGTGCATACAGGTAAAGACGGGTTTGGTACTTACTGTGACGTGACAGCCACACTATCCTCACGCCCCCTTCTATTCCCCACCTTCCACCCCTAATCTAAGCTACTTCCCCTGGGCCCCCTTATCTCCCACCGTCCATGCCATCTGTCTGGTTTTCTTTTGAGAAGCCCCCCCACCCACTCCCGCTGCCCCCCCCCCCCCCCCCCCCCCCCCCCCCCCCCCACACACACACACACGCACACACACACCACACACCCTCTCACTCATCTCGTGCGCAGGTTATCGTCTCTGATTGAGGCAAGGGATGTGTGTTATTTTCTCTCCTCGTTCCCTTCTACCGCCCGGCGATCAGCCCATGCATGATGCAATTACCGACGGAAACTTGTACATGAGTCTCACACATGCAGGCCATGTAGATTTATAAATTGGCATACAGGCTGAAAAGTACTACGAGAGAGCGTTCTAAAATCTTTTACACATTTCGTTACGCCCTAGGTGGTGAGGAATGATGCCCCCTCCCCCCCCCCCCCCCCCCCCCCCCCCCCTTCTTTGTCTTTAAGGACACAAATCAAACCGGACACGGGAATTGGGTGTGTAGCTTAGCACACACAAAAAAGCATGGCTCTTCACACCACTGCTCCACAGACAGCTTAAGACTGATTACCTCTAGTGAAACTAATCAGAAAACAGGTGCAGATCAGAAAAAAGGAAAGATCATCTCCTGCGTAAAAATTCATTGATTCACCCAGAAGAACTGTAAGTTGAAACTATGTTTAAAATTTGAGACTATGCATTGATTGTAGTATGCCATGTGTTTCAACAGTATAACTTTATGCCAATACTTGGTGACTTCTATCAAGATGGTGAATAAGTATTCTGTTGTAATAGTTTGTTTGCCACCACTTGACAAAAACTAGTAAGATGCTTGATTAACATTCTTTGTTAACAATCTCATTAACATTCTTTGTCAACAATTGGACTTTTGCCAGTATTCAATAAGCTTACTATCTGTTAAAATGAAACTGAATGACAAATTCTGATAAGAAAAACAGTATGCCTATACTGGATGAAAACTGTTAAATTGATTTATAATACTGTTGATCGTTGGAATGCTTTGTAGTAGGTGATTTAAAGTCGAATCAACATGTGTACTTGGGTTAAGTGTTTTCCAAGTAACTTAATTCATAAGAAAAAAATTGAAGAGTTGGTTGATTTCCATTGTTGAGCAGAGTGTTACTGTCTCCTACCACTTGTTGCAATCGACTCAAAATCTGAGTAAAATTGGAGACTGATAATTATGGCAGATATACTTATGCTAGTCTAATACTTTTTCTTTTTTTTCTCTTGTCTTTTTTTTTTAATCAAACTTTTGGAGATTACTGGTGCGCAGAAAGAGAACAGTGTGCAGAGTCAAAACATCAGCAGCATCTCCGTAAGTCGTATCCATAAACTCTTGACTCACAAACCAAAACAGAAGCAAAAAAAGAAAACATCGAAGCAAAAAAACAAATCAAGCACAATACAGTTTCAACTAGATTTGTCTTTCTGATATAACGTAAGGACATACAACACAGTACAATACAATACAATCAATCCCAAAGTGATCTGTTCAGTGGAGTGCTTCTTCGTTAATACTAGACCTGCACCACGACAGGCCCTGACACCAGACCTTCACACACTACATTGGTTCGACCTTGAGGTGACTTCAGCTCTAAACATCCTCAACTTGACCTTAAGCTAAAGCTGAAAGCTGTCTTTCATTTTTCTCAGAATGTCACTTTAATCCATGATTATTTTATTCTACTTTATTATCCGACCCTAAGCCACATCTTGACTCGATTTATTCTTTCTAATACTTTGTATGCCGAGGTCTCACACATTTACTGAAAGCAAGAGGACAAGTGTGAGAACTCGACAAGCTGGACTCTCAGCTACTTAACTACAGGCCAGGTTCTGTCTGATTGATCAGAGCCTGGGTTCAACTTACCCCGGGTGTGCCTTCTATTGGCCCAGCTGAGACAGTACCCTAAGATCAGCCCTGCGTAATGGGAAGGTGGACCAGTCACCGGCTACTCGAGAGAGATCAACACTCTTCGCCATCATCAGATAAGTTCTGATATTCCAAGTGGACTCCAACTCAACTCATCCAGAATTTTCATTCTCTCAATGATGAAAGCTAGTGGGAAAAAGTCAGCCAGAACTGAATCG
>JADBJO010010919.1:0-5000 GCA_016801955.1 Conus betulinus
CCCCCTTCAATGTAAGGCCCAAAGAAAAAAAAAAATCTGTAACAGTAACATGGCAAAAATTTAGGGTTGACTTGAACTTTTCCCTTTATTCTTTTTGAACCCTTTTGTGATGGCTGACACACATGATACCCAACAGTCCCTGATGCAGTATTCACTTTCATGTCTGTGTCTTTACCCACAGTCAAACCAGGACTCTCACCAATGAAAACCAAACACCCCTTCCCCTACCCATTCCTCTTCTCCCTCCTTGCCTGCCTGCACCAGGAAATGTTTAAACTTGCATTCCAAATGTGCAGTTCAATGGGATGGAAATCTGAGCATGAAGAGGTGTACCGTTCACTTCTCAATCCAACAATGACTAGGACCACTTGTTTGTTCAGCTTTTATCAATTTCATCTTTCGTACCAGCCTTCCAATGTGGGCATACAGCATGGAGACTGCCCTTTCTCACAAAGCTGTTTACACCTGGTCTGCAGATGCTGGTATCGTCTGCTAGAGTACTAAACACATGACTTAAGCTTTGCAGATTCAATTATTCCACCCAACCCCCAGCCCCCTCCACCAGCAACTGTTCAGCTTCACAATTTCATGAATTCATGGCAAAGTGGTCAACCTGCAAAAACATAAATCATACTTACACAGTGCGCACACAGTAGATGCCATTTCACAATAGTTGAGCTACTTTATATAGCTTGAGTGTGCACGCAGTAGATGCCATTTCACAATAGTTTAGCTACTTTATATAGCTTGAGTGTGCACGCAGTAGAGATGCCATTTCACAATAGTTGAGCTACTTTTTATAGCTTGAGTGTGCACGCAGTAGATGCCATTTCACAATAGTTTAGCTACTTTGTATAGCTTGAGTGTGCACGCAGTAGATGCCATTTTCACAATAGTTTAGCTACTTTGTATAGCTTGAGTGTGCAGGCAGTAGATGCCATTTCACAACGGTTTTAGCTACTTTGTATTGCTTGTATGTAACTGTCCTTTCACACTCGGTTTGCCGATGATTAGATGGTAGCAGGTAATATTTTGTTAACTAGTCAACGAAAAAATGTAAAGTCAGCAGGAAAAAAGGGTCATTTAGGTCACTATAACCACAGCTATTATTTTCTGGCCTACCAAAAAGAAACACCTGCAAAGTAAGGCAAAATTGAATAAATTCGAAATTTAATTCCAATTTACTGAGACATTCTTTGATTTGATGGTATTTTAGTAACCTTATGTAAAGTTGTTAAAAAAAACCCAAAAGGCTTTCTTTGCAATTTTATGTAAGCTGATCTTGTCCATTAGGAACTGAAAGACATACCTTACATATGTCCGGAGTCCCCTGAGAAGTGTTCTCTCCACCACCATCTTTCTTGACATCATCTGCACAGTTGATCCGACATACATTTACTGTGCCAGACCTTGTGATCTGGCACTTGGCAGTTTATCCTTTCTTCAACGTAATATATCTGTAGCATGAATTCAGGTACCGCAGCAGGATTTTCAAGACGATTCTTGATTTTCCTTTTTTACCCAAGTTATACATACACATGTCTTACACCATCCCCACATCATTGTTGTGTAAAAGCAAACTTCATCTTTTAGCGATAGTTATAAATAATCAGACATAAATTAAACTCCTTTCTGTCATAAAAGTATGTGACTGGAACACACACACACCCTATCTCTCACCCTCCCTCTCCCATCTTCAACTCCTCTCTGTCCTAAAAGTATGTAATTAGAAACCCCCCCCCCACCCCCACCCCCCTCATCTCTCACCCTCCCTCTCCCATCTTCATAACTGCTGTCAATGACTCAAATTCAGACCAACATTTAAGCGTCTCTTATTGTTCTTAATCAGAATGACACCAAAATGTTCTCATTCGATGTGAAAAATATCAAATCATTTTCACAACACTATGTGTAAAACAAGAACATCGACAATCTTCACACCTCTCCCAGTCTGATCTCAGAGTTAGATCTGAAAAATCCCATGCCTGTTGTTAATACTCTCTATCTCTCTCACACCACACACACACGCACACACATACACACACACACACACACACACACACACACACGCACACACACACACACACCTGAGATAAACAGATAATTCAGAGAGAAGAAAGACTTGTCTTCACAGAAGACTGGAAATTAAATAGATAATGTTAAAAAGGCTTCCAAATTAAAATTGATGAAAGTATGTTAATTCTATGCCATGTTCAGGATACTAAGCTGGACTTGGATATGAAGACATATCTGTTCTGACAAAGAACATCTTTAATTACAGTTTAAAAACAAAAAAGGAAGCCAAATCCTTTGTCATTTTTCTTTCTTCTTTTTTTCACTCGAGATCAGGGCATGCAGTGGTGGTTACTGGTCTGCACATTGCTACTTTGAACAGACTATTTCACATTTCAAGTCAGCTCCAGCAATGTCATGTCCTCATTTGTCTCCACACTGCTACTTTGAACAGACTATTTCACATTTCAAGTCAGCCCCAGCAATGTCATGTCATCAGTACCTTCATCTGGTTCAGGACTCTCTGGTGCAGGAGGAGCACTTGCAGCACGCTCCGCAGCCTCCAGACACAGGCTGCGATGATTGCCCCAGTCATTCCGCTGGCAGTCTTTGGAACAGTAGAAAACACGGAAGCAGCGACAGTCTTTGGAACAGTAGAAAACACGGAAACAGCGACCGCACTTCTGCAGCTGGCGGGGATTTCCACACAGGGTGCAGCAACGACCAGTCATGTCCGGAGTGGTCACACACACACCTGTAACTGTTAAAATGTGACAATTGTAAGCCACAAGGGAAAAAAGCCAATGTATTCCATGCAATTATTCCTGTCAGTTGTTGTTGTTGTTTTTTTTTTTTTAAGCAGCTTGACAGCCTGACATATCCCTATGAAAACTATTCCTGCCAGTTTTTGAAAGCAGCCAAATGTATTCCACTGCAACTTTTCCTGCCAGTTTTTGAAAGCAGTCTAATGTATTCCTATGCAACTGTTCCTGCCAGTTTTTGAAAGCAGCCTAATGTATTCCAATGTGACTATTTCCTGTCAGTTTTTCATCTCTAGGTATTTGGATACACAAATATTTGCTTAATTTATAGCTAAAAGAATTTTAGTGGAACATGAAATCATTAATGGGTGACTCACTGACTGACTGATAGTCACATAGATTCCATGAGAGTGTGTGTGTGTGTGGTGTGTGTGTGTGTGTGTGGTGTGTGGTGTGTGTGTGAGAAGAGAGAGAGAGAGAGAGAGAGAGAGAGAGAGAGAGAGAGAGTGCAAAAGACTGAAGGTACAGTATGTCTGCCAAAGGCATTAAACCATAAGTTCATGTGTATACAGCTTTGTACAGATTACATACACAAAGTCATAGTAAAATGGTAGGACAAGCACAAATGAGCACATGAATATGTACATGGACAATTTCTTTCCCTATCCCGAAAGCATATATATTGTCTGTACTTGTATATATGTATGGCAAAATGCTATCACAGACCTTTAAAATCCCCTTTCACATTAACTGTGATAAGTTATCTGTCTAACAAAATGTTCTCCCAAACTTGCATGCTGAAACTTTTGTTGCATCTAAGCAATATCATTATCAACTTATATCATCCTTTCCCTGTTGCAAAAAAAAAAAAAAAAAAAAAAAAAATGGCAGTCTTGCTTGGATGCTGTTTCTCATTCCCAAGCATTTTTCATTGATTTTCAAAATTTTCTCCATTGATCAACAAAATGATATGTTCAAAAATCATGTGTCACCTACAATAACCTATGCCTGAAAATGTAAAGAAATGTAATTATGATGCCTATCTTTTTAGTCCCAGTTTCAGTTAATAGGCCCACAACAATTGAGAAATGGGAAAATGTCAATCAATTTTTGTATAATTGGCCAAATTATGCATAAGTACATAAATTAATGATACTGGAAGACTGAAAGATTGTACTAATTGTCAGACAGCTATGACCTTGTCAGAGTTTGCCCATCTTACAATAGAAAAAAATGTTGAAAAAAAAGAAGATTTTTTTAACACTATTCCTGAACAAAGAAAACTCATCACTCAATTGTACTGCATGACCATAGAACATTACTACTTCATAATTAAAAAAACAAGGTATAAAATACTTCAACAAAGCTTATCAAAACAAAAAAAAAAGTCTTGCTGGATTCGGTGTTCCACTTAAACTTGCTTCATTAGTACTTCAAAGTTCTGCTGCACATGGAAACTGAACAAGCAGTGGCAATAACAAAAATACAGTGTCTTGAGGCAATTTTGTTTTCATCTGGTGCGTAGTATCAAGTCCTTCTTCCAGTTGGGGATTTTATGCTCCCTGTGCTCTGATCTGTATCTGGAAATCATAAAGAAGGCATGGCATGTATGCACACGTCATCCCACCCATTGGTCTGTGAGGCCAAGTTATGAAGGATGGCGAGGAGATTTCACATGTTCACAACATTATGCTTGTATTCACACACAACATCACATTACTGGGAAGAAGATTTTCTTTCATACCTCATTCTTTTCACAGAAATCACAGAGAATACTTGGCAATATATTAGGCTAAAAGCCTTTTGCCCTCATATTGGTGTCCATTTATGTGCTTTTGGATCACTATATAGTCAACTGTCACATGTTTAATCAGCATAATGTATACTAAATTAATCACTGTCTCAATAGAGATTTTAATCAATGGAAAATACATGCTTCTTGAATGTTTTAGTCAGTTTAAAACAAACAGGTCCTTGAATGTTTAGTCAGTTTAAACAATCTTTTGTCAATTGTGATTTTTTGTTTTGTTTTGTTTTTGTTGGCAAGTTCATTTACTGTAAGGTTCTGATACAGCTGTCTCTGCCCTTAGCATTTTCAAACATTGTCATCATTTTTCTATTGCTCTTGCCAACAACCTGACTTACTTTTATCTTTAACAGCGCAAACAGATTTCTGTCCCCATAATTCATTGAACCTGTGTGAGAAACTCTGTTGATGAAGTGGTG
>JADBJO010010919.1:10000-40000 GCA_016801955.1 Conus betulinus
CTCTCTCTCTGTCTCTGTCTCTCCTACATTGCACTGCGTTCGAGTAATACTAATTCTTTGGGAAATATTTCCATTTTATGAAAACAAAGAGCGCGCCTTCGAGTTTAAGAAAAACTGTGCCACCCCATACACTGAAAGTGGTTCATCGTTGAATGATAATCAGACTTGGAGACAGACCAGACGTCTGCAAAAGATATCAATGAAGTAAAGCTACAAAACGGCGAGAACGAGTGACACGCTGCCAGACCGCCACGTTTCTGTTCCGGAAAAGTTCCAGGACGTATATTTTGGTGATCTTCCAGGGTCATACGCTGAAGATTGAAGGTATTTAATGATCTTTTCTACTTTTTTTTTTTTTGCGTGAACAGAACAGCCACAATGTGTGTGAACATGTACTTAAACCAATGCATTATCTGTCAAAATATTAATAACATTAACAACAATAGCAATAATGATGATAATAATAACAATAATAATAACAACTACAATAATGATAATAATGATAGTAATGATAATAATAAAAATAACAATAACAATAATACTAATACTAATAATAATGCTGCTACTATTACTAACAATAATACTAATACTGATAATAATGCTAATAGTAATAATAGTAGTAATGTGATGATAATAATAATAACGGTGATAATAATGATGATAATGATGATGATGATGATAATAATAGTAGTAATGATGATGATGATGATGATCCTACGCAAATTGAGGAATCTGCATGTCCAGCCAAAAATTCTTAAAACACTTTACAGGAGTTTTATTGTCTGTCTTGACTTTTTCATGCATTTGCTGGTATGGAAATCTTAATTTGAAAAACAGCAAACTCTTGGATAGCGTTGTGAACATCTGTAGTAAGATTGTTGGTGAGAGACAGGAGAGTATGAGTGAGTTGTATGAAAGGCGTGCGGTCAACAAGGCTCGTGCGATTGTTAGTGACAGTGGGCATAAGCTTGCGCGACAGTTTGAGCTCCTTCCATCAGGCAGACGATTTTGTGTCCCCAGAGCTAAGTTGATGCGCACAAAAAAGAGCTTTGTGTTCAAATCCATTGCGCTTTTAAACAAACACAGCGTGTAAGAAGAGGCGGTGGATCACCTGTGACACAAGCATGTGCGCGGGTGTATATGTCTGTGAGCAAGCGGGAAAGTATAGATGCTGGAGAGTGGGTGTGTTTGTGTGTGTTATGTGTGCATGTCCTGGAACAATGAGGAATAGAAATGTCTGGAATATGTCTTATCTTAATGATTTTTAATGATAAATCACCTCTCTCCCTCTCTCTCTCTCCCCTCTCTCTCATACGTGCACACATTTATGTATATATAATTATGAGTGGCTGAGTGCATGCTTTATTTGCACTACCAAAAAGGAGAAAGATTGAAATTCCCATTTTGGTGTTACATGCATGTTTTATTCTTTGAAAGTAATTTTAATTTTCAGTGTCACGTTTGTAACTATAAATATATATGTCTTAACTTTTATGGCAGCGGTCACAAATGTAATTTCTCTTGTAACGAGAGATAATAAAGTTTTCTGAATCTGAATCTGAATGATGATGACGACAACGAGGACGACAACAACAACAATAAGAGTAGTAGTAGTAGTAGTAGTAGTAGTAGTAGTAGTAGTAGTAGTAGTAGTAGTAGTAGTAGCAGCAGCAGCAGAGGAGTAGTAGTAGTAGTAGTAGTAGTAGTAATAGTAGTAGTAGTAGTAGTAGTAGTAACACCACCATCACCAACAACAACAATGATGAGAGATAAGGTTGGAGTGGTGAGTGCATTTTCGAGAACTTACCCCCCCCCCCCCCCCCCTTCAAATAGAAACACACAGAATGTAGACCCTTTTGCACGAATCTGGTTAAAATTGTATGTGTCACACAATTGTTCTGTAAAACTACTATCCATTTTGTTTTTTAATGCCACAAACAAAACGGAAAGGTGCTGGATTTACGTGACTTCATAAACATGACCTCATAAACATAACCTCATAGACATGACCTTTTCTAGCACATTGACTTAAACCATTGTTCGCAAATCTCATGAAATCCACAAACTTCTTGTGATTCTACTGAAACGTTGCTATAAGGTGTAGATACCACACACACACACACACACACACACACGCGCGCGCGCGCACGCGCGCGCACGCACACACACACACACACAAGAAGGAGAGAGGGGGCGAGATAGTCATACTGTTTGAAAAAAAAAATATCGAGCCGTTTAGAAAGTGATGAATGCATTGGATTGCCATCCCATTCCCACATGAAATAAAGGACACGTGATGTTAGCTTAGACTTTGAGCTACACTACAGGAATCTCTCACCCCCCCCCCCCCCTCCGCACGCACGCGCACACACACACACACACACACACACACATAAGCACGCACGCACGCACGCACCCCCCCCCCCCCCCCCCACACACACACACACAGAGCTGAAAGTAGTGCGTATTGTTGATATCACTGATACATAGTCGTCGTCGTGAACATATTTCTCTTTCCGTGGCATTTCACTGCTCTCAGTCGCTGGAAAAATAATTCCTACTCCACAGTCTCGATCCGTACCTTGAGCAAGACTTGCTGCCCGACTGCCAATGCGGATTCAGGAGGGGTCACAACACTGTGAACATGCATGAATTTTGGCTGCACGACATTTACAAGGGAAGTGTCAACAGCAGAATGGCAGCCTCTGCACCACGTCTGTGGATCTGATCAAGGCATTCAACACTCTCTGGGTTGTGGGAGATCACGGCCAAATTTGGATGCCCCTCAAAGTACATCTCAGTAGTCAGCCATGACGGCATGCAGGCAAGAGTGCAGGATGATGGAGGATTACTACTAACAGCCATTCCCCGTTTCACATGGCGTCAAGCAGGGCTGCGTGCTCATCCGTCGTCCTCCTCAGTGTGATGTTTTCTGTTAAATTGATGGATGCTTTCTAAGATGGTGACATGGGAGTCGGCTTTAAACACCAGACTGATGGAAAGCTCTTCAACCTGAGGAGGCTATAAGCCAAAACCAGAGTCCAGGAAGACACTACCCGCGACTTACTCTTCGCCGACGACGACTGTGCATTGAATGCTGCCACACAGTGTGACATGCAAGAGAGCATGGATCATCTTGCCGAGGCCTGTGACGACTTTCGTCACAAAATCAGCACAAGGAATACTGAAGTACTGCATCAACAACCTCCTGCAACCCCCTATAACGTGCCAAACATCACAGTCAGTGGCCAGAGGCTTACAGTGGAGAGTAAGGTTGGTGTTTGTCTGATTTTTGCTACCTTAGTGGCCGGTCATCACGAACTGCCGACATCGACGAGAAAGGACGTACAGGATTGCTAGGGCTAGTATAACATTCGGCAGACTCCAAGACATGGTTTCGGAAAGACTAAGCACAAAGCTGAGGTGCGGACTAAGCTCAAAGTACGTCGCCCAGTTGTATCGCCATCTCTGTTGCACGCCTGTGAATTTTGGGCCGTGTGCAGTGGACATGGCAGGCAGCTGCATTCTTTTTATGTGAAATGCCTAAGAACCTTGCTATACATCAAACGGCAGGATAAAGTACCTGATACAGAGGTGCTTCAGAAAGCCCATATGGAAAACATTCACACAACACTAAGACGCTCTCAACTCAGGGGTGTGTGCTTTGTATGGATGAAAATCCTCTCTCAAAGAAACTGTTCTATGGTGAGCTGCTGGAAATCAGGTGCTGCCATGAAGGACACAAGAAGCGCTACAAAGACATACTGAGGCTAACTGCAGTGCTGTAGCATCGCTCCTGAGTCCTAGGAAGAAGCTGCCATAGAGGACACAAGAAGCGCTACAAAGGCATACTGAGGCTAACTGCAGTGCTGTAGCATCGCCCCTGAGTCCTAGGAAGAAACTGCGCGTAACTGCTCAACTTGGTGCACCATGATCAATCTCAATGTTCTGGCTGAGGGGGAGGGTGTAGGCGGGTGAGAAACCTATGGCGCGGGAGGGGGGAATGGGTCAAGTTTGTTTCCAGGCGGCAGGCAAAGAGAAGTGGCGATAGCAGGTTCTCCGGGAGTCATGGCGTCTGTAGGTCATGGCCTGGCTGTGGCGCTATAGAGTGTCCGCTGTTAAAGGCCAGCAGACTTTGAAGATGGGGGCTTCTTCCCTGCAGACCTCCCTACTGTCCTGTCCACTGAGTTTCTTCCATCGTCGGCCGGCACCTGCTGAACACAATGAGATAGCCAAAATGCCAGCAAAAATACGTTGTATTGAAAAATGGACATAATACAATTGGTGTGTGTGTGTGTGTGTGTGTGTGTGTGTGTGTGTGTGTGTGCGTGTGTGCTTGCGCGCACGCGCGCGCGTGTATTTGTGTGTGTGTTTGAGAGAGAGCGAGAGAGAGTACACGCATGCGCGTGCGCACATGTGTGTGTGTGTGTGTGTGGGGGGGGGGGGGGGGGGTGCGCGCACGCGCGTGTGTGTGTATGTATGTGTGTGAGAGAGAGAGAGAGAGAGAGAGAGAGAGAGAGAGAGTGTGTGTGTGTGTGTGCATGCGTGCACGCACGCGCGCGTGTGTGTACGTTTTTGAGAAGGTACACGCATGCGCGCGCGCGTATGTCTGTGCGGGGGACGGGGGAGGGGGGGGGGTGCGTGCGTGCGTTGTGTGAGAGAGAGAGAGAGAAAGAAAGAGAGAGAGAGAGTGTGTGTGTGTCTTTGTGTGTGTGTGTGTGCATGCTTGTGTGCACGCATATGTGTGTGTATGTGCTTGTGTGTGTTTTAGAGAGAGTGAGAGAGAGTATAAGTGCACGAGCGCGCGCGCGCGTGTGTGCGTGTGTGTCTGTGCGTGCGTGCGTGCGTGTGTGTGTGTGTGACACATTAGTTAAAAAAAAAAAAAATTCAGGCTTAGAGCTCCACTGTGATGACAATGATTTTGGCAAGTTTGAAAGAAGCAAACAAACAAATAGTATATGTATGTATGTATGCATGCATGTATGTGTGTGTGTATTATGTATGTATGTATATATCTACTGAACACATTTAATAGTGGGGGAAAGAAGTCCAGGTTGACCATTCTTTTGTCATTAAACTATTGACTTGGCAAAGATTACAAATAAAAGAGAAAAAGGTAAAAGAAAAAGGTAAAGTGTGGGTGGGTGGGTGGGTGGGGGGCGGATTCAGGGAAACGGGATGGAAAAAAAGAGACAATGAGAACATGAAATATATGATAATTGTTGAACCCTTCTGAAGCAGCATGTGGGGACTCACGCAATCCGTCGTGAAGACATAGCAGTTCATATCGCCTGCTCCTAGGCCTTTCGTCCACTGGATCGGACGCATCAGGGAGACACGACTGATTGCGTCTGTGCTCCCTATATGGATTAATGAATGAATCAATCAATATACCTAAATATGTACACACACACACATATATATATATATATGCATAGATACGGATATATATATATCACCGTATCTATATATCTATGCATGCATATATATATATATATTGAATTATAAACGAAGCTTGCTCTTATGTCTCAGATTGTAGAATAGGGGGGTGATAAGCCTTCATATCTGCAGTGGCAGATGATTCTGCCTAACTGACAGTATGTGCTTGAGTGGGTGAATGGGGAATAATAAATGCTTCTCAATATGAACCTTCAGCAAGCTTATAGTCTCCAAAGCAGGAGACCATCTCCAATGGGGAGGAAGCTCACTAACATATAACTCCTAGTCAGATAGCGATATTTCTAAACCTGATTGTTTCTCCTCAGTGACCGCGGAAAGTGGTAATTTGACTCCACTGCCTTTTCGGTTTTAAGAAGAAAGCTATACCAGAAAAAGGCTGGTGTGCAATACCGTAGTATGTTTGTTGAGTTTTCAAAAAACTAACCAAAGGTGCCACCTGAGAAGCAAAAGAAAATCATGAAAGAGCAAAACAAGCTACATTTTCTTGTGAAAAGCAGAAAATATAAAAAGATAACCTCTTAAGACACAAGTGCTGAGGGCCAGTTCTTGGAATGAATCCGCAAGGGACTAAATTACAATAAAACAATAAATTCCAAGGATAAGTACTGAGCACCATTCCAGCAACTTACAGAGCAGCTTGGTGTTGCAATGACTGCAAGAAATATTGAATTATAAACAAAGCTTGCTCTTATGTCTCAGATTGTAGAAATATAGGGGGGTGATAAGCCTTCATATCTGCAGTGGCAGATGATTCTGCCTAACTGACAGTATGTGCTTGAGTGGGTGAATGGGGAATAATAAATGCTTCTCAAAATGAACCTTCAGCAAGCTTATAGTCTCCAAGGAGATGGTCTCCTGCTTTGGAGACTATAAGCTTGCTGAAGGTTCATTTGCTCATATTGTTAGACACCAAATAAGAGAGTAAGCTTACAGTGCGAAATCATGGTAGGACGTTGCAGAGGTGACACTGAGAAAACCCATTGTTTACCGTTGTACGCTAAGTAAAGTACTGTCAGCTACATCCAGATTTGCAAGGAACACATCTTAATGACACGCTTAAGAGTTGCTGAAATCAGACGGACTACGACTTGTATATAGAACAAAAACACTAGAAAATATGAAAGCGTGGAGCTGTTTGATATGATTTATTGCTGAGAAAAGTTTCGCTTTTGGTATTGTTCTCTTTGCCTGTACAGAGATAAATGGCATCCTCGTCCGTGACAATGACGTCATCAGGAGACTGTTTAACAATGTTAGTAAATGCTCTTATTTTTTCTTCCCCACTAAAAGCTTTGAGATCGATGGAGCTCGTAGACCATGATGACAAATGGTGGTATTCACCGTGTAACCTGATGACATGGTCAGGAAAATCTGCCAAAACGTCAAGGTATTTTCCCCCGATATTCAACATATGCTATATTGTTTCAATTGGATTTCATAGTTCAGAGGAATAGCAGAATATAATTCAAAAGCACCTTTAAATATAATTTGGTCACATTCGATTTTTTCCTCTGTGTAGTAGACTACAGACTTTAAATTACTTGATCGATCTGTATATACTTGCACAGAAGGCACGGACCAATACGATTTTTACAGGTAATTTATTCAATGTCAGTCGTGCATTTTGTAAAGAATCAAAATTGTTTTCCATGAAATAAAAAAAGAAAACTAGAATGTCAGAATAGAGCTCCTTTTCTTGTTATCATGTTTTGCCTTTCTTTTAAAGTTGTTTGTTGTATGTTGGCTGTTCTGACATTAAAGATTACAGATTGCGTCATCTGCTCACTTTGTGTGTGTGTGTGTGTGTGTGTGTGTGTGTGTGTGTGTGTGTGTGTGTGTGTGTGTGTGTGTATGCGTGCGTGCGTGCGTGCGTGCGTGCGTGCGTGCGTGCGTGTGTGTGTGTGTGTGTGTATGCGCGGGCGTGCGTGCGCTCGCGTGTGTATGTGTGTGTGTTCCGGGTGCGGGGATGGGGGTGTTAATCTCAGAAAGTTGTTTTTCTATAACAATGAAAATGCTGATTTGGGATACAGCAAGTTAAATCATGCAAGTCATACATTTCTGCCTGCGCACATGACAGAGCCAGGGCACAATGTATGCTTAGCTGAGAGTATTTCCTGAATTGCTCTGAAGGTAAAAACCAGACACTTACCATCCCAAACGGCACGTTGGCACGAAAAAAAAAAATAATATAAAAAATAAACAAACAGCCAGCCGTCTGTTTTTTGTTTGTTTGTTGTTTTTTTGTTGCTGTCCCATCTTCTTTGCCTCAAGGAGGAGTGAATATCAAGTCGTCTTGAAGCAACCCACCGGAGGACACCCTGCTCTGCCGCCTGTTCTGATCAAAGATATGCAGGACACCAGCTATTAAGACCCCTACTGGTGACAATGAATGCTTAGTCAAGGAGCCTGCGTCATTGAGCTCTCCCACAGGAGGGCGCCACCACGTCCGTCCTCCGACAGCTCTCTGGACTTGCCGATACCGGTAACCTCGAAATAATCAACCCAAGGCCACAGACGTGCAGAAAACATCGTAACTAAGGCCACCATAAGAGCAGGACATGAATGACCACAGAATTTTTGAGACTTTTTAGGCTGACCGATGAGATCTAGGACAACTGATATTATGCTAAAGATGTCCATTCCAGTCTCAGACTGTAAGACAGGGCTGTAGTAGAAACGCTAGCACAAATGTCGTCAGACATTCATATCATTAAACACGCCACACTGGAGATTATGCACTTTCCCCAAGGTGCATGAGCTGTTTTAGAGACAATCATTCTGGATCCGAAAAGGTAATATATCATATGTATGGGGTGGAGCGACGACGTGTGGTGAATTACGGGAAAATGTGCAAAAAACAGCGACGATTGGAGGATGGGTTTCTCTTGGCAGCATGACAGTGGTTGTAAAAAGGGACTGGTGGTGAAGAGAACTGATTCATGTTTGATACACAGAGGGCTGGTTTGGACTGTTTTTCTTTTTCGTAGCTTAAGGTGATGTTTTCCTTTTCGTAGCTTAAGGTGACGCAACCAACGTGTACACTCACACACCTAGACTACACACACACACACACACACACACACACACACACACACACACACACACACACACACACACACACACACGCAAGTTATATAACCACTCACTTACTCTTACGCTTATTCTCAAACCTCTCTCTCTCTCTCTCTCTCTCTCTCTATCTCACACACACACACACACACACACACACACACACACACACACTCGCAAGTTACATAACCACTCACTTACTCTTACACTTATTCTCAAACCTACCTCTCTCTCACTCACACACACACACACACACACACACACACACACACACACACACACACACACTCACGAGTACGCCTTCAAGATCAGCAAACTGTGCCACCCCACACACTGAAAGTGGTTCATCGTGTGAATGATAATCAGACTTGGAGACAAACCAGACATCTGCAAAAGATATCAATAAAGTAAAGCTACAAAATAGAGAGAACCAGTGACACGCTGCCAGACCGCCACAGTTTTGTTCCAGAGAAGTTTCAGGACTTACACTTGGGTGTATATCCAGGATCATACGCTGAACATATAAGGTACGCATTTCCCCCCTTTTAAAATCATTTTATATCATTTAAATTTTATTCTATTTATTTAATTTTGCATGGACAGGTCAGCCACGATCTGTGTAAGCATCTATTTAAACGAATGCATTGTCTGTCATGTATGTTAAATATAAAAGAATGGGAACACACTGACGCCCATAGTTGTCTCTATGGGTTTAACCTTTTTTTATTCTTTCATTGCTTATAGACACAGGAATCATAAATCTCAGGTCTGTCTACCTCTACTACTCTCAAGTCTACGTATAGTGCAGTTTGCCACTCAATTCGTTTTCAGTTAGATGACAACAAGTGAATCATCATCAACATCATCATCATCATCATCATCATCACAACCACCACCACCATCATCATCATCATCATCATCATCATCATGGTCGTCATCATCATCATCATCATAATCATGATCATCATGGTCGTCATCATCATTGTTAAAAAACAACAATAACAACAACAGGAACAACAACAGCCATAACAACAACAACAACGATAATAATAATGATAATAATGATAACACTACTACTACTACTACTAATGATAATAACAATAATAATCATAATAACAGCAATGAAAATAATAATAATAATAATAATAAGAAGAAGAAGAAGAAGAATGAAATAATTATCATTATTATTATCATTATTATTATTATATTGAAAATGATAATTGGAAGATGTAAAGTGTTTTCCCTACACTTAGGAGAAGTTCGTTTTTTATACTTACAGCACTTGCACATTCACACACACGCACTCTACCTTACCTGGTCAGTCCAGACTCTGGCTTGGGGGTTTCGTCAGGGTTCTTGCTCAAGCCCTTCAATGGCACCAACTATTAAGTCGAGTCTGTCACTGTCTTTCTGTAAGTGTCACAGTCTCTAGGCCCAGCAGTGGTACTGTCAAAGCCGTTGTAACCGTCTACAGCTATTCTGTCGCCGTGCTAGGGCTAAACTGTCTCCTATTAACTGAAGGCCCTGTCACTGGTCTGCCACTAGTGTTACTGTAGCACGACGTAGCTCCTTCAACTAACTACAAGTTAGCAGGTCCGCTCTCTTCGAGCCCAAGTGTCGTACTCCCGGAGTTTGTCTGCTTGTTTACCTGACTGTCAGTGAACACTTCTCACGCGAGGTGCACTTCTGCTGAGCTCGCCTATGTACGCAGAAACCGTGCGTCACTACAGAAGAATGATGATGATGATGGTGATGATGATGATGATGATGATGATAATGATGATGATGATGATGATGATGATGATGATGATGATGATGATAGTAGTAGTAGTGGTTGAATTGATAATGATAATAATAATAATAATATAACAATAATAACAACAATGATGATGATAATAATGAAAAATATAACAATGATGATGATAATAACAATAATAAAAATAATAATAAAAATGATAATGATGATGATGATCATCATCATATCATCTTCATCATCAAAATCATAATGATGATGATGTTAATGATGATGATGATGTGATGATGATGATGATGATGATGATGATGATGGTGGTGGTAGTGGTGGTAGAGGTAGTTGCAGCATCAGCAGCATGAGGATCAGCAGCAGCAGCAGCAGTAGTAGTAGTAGTAGTAGTAGCAGTAGCAGCAGCAGCAGCAGCAGTAGTAGTAGTAGTAGTAGTAGTAGTAGTAGTAGTAGTAGTCATAGATGCGCAATAATCGAAGTAGTAGTAGTAGTAGTAATAGTAGTAGTAGTAGTAGTAGCAGTGGCAGCAGCAGCAACACCACCAACAGTAGCTGTCGTAATTGTAGTGTAGTAGTAGAGTCTGTCGTGAGCCGACGAAGACGATGATCCATGTGCTCAGCGATAACGATGACAACGCATGTGACTCCGCAGCACGAAGCTGGTAGTGAAGTACTTGTAATAATAATAATAATATATATAATATTAACAACAATGATAATAATAATAAAGATAATAATAATAATGATAATAATAACATAATAATGATGATGATAATGAGGAGGATGGGGTGGGATAACAATGGCAAACAGAAGAAGAAGAAGAAGAAGAAGAAGAAGAAGAAGAAGAAGACCCGTGGGTCTGAATCTGAGCAGGCCATATGAATGGTTCTGTTTTCAGCATGCACAGTGATGAACACCTTTATGATGCTGTGAATGGTTTTTCATTTATAATTTGACGCCTCAATTTTTCATTTCTCTTTTCTCAACCCCTTCCTCCATCCCTACCCACACCTGCCTTTTTTTTTTCTTAATCTTTCCGAATCATCATATCTAAACGGTGGGAATAGTTAGCATGCGCTTGTTATTCCCCTTTACTAAGCAGTTCAACATATTATTTTTTGGTTAATCAGGGGGAGATTGTATCCCCTAGGAGAATCAAGTAAGGGCTGTTCTGTATAATTCATAGTTGCTGTTGGTCTTTATGTGACTTACTTGAATTATTAAACGGCAGAGCTGAACAATCTGATTGTGGACACTTTTTGACCTACCTTTTGTCTTTAAATGGAACTTCAGGCATGTTAACCTTCAACACTGTACCAATGTTATGTCAAGAAATAGAATCACTTCCACACAGCCTGCCACAGAAGATGGCTAAACATCAAATGCCAAGACAAATTTCCAGACACAGAGGTACTTGACCAAGCAGGCCTTGCTAAGTATTAACACCATCCTAATGCCATCTCAGCTTCAATGAGGAGGTCATGTAGCTGGTATGCCAGACCACTGGCTACATAAAAAAAAACTTCTGTGATGAACTGCAACCAAGAATGTGTTCCTATGGAGGTATGAAAAATGTGTCAAAGACCATCTCAAAACATCCTTGAAAGCGTTTAACATCAACCCTGATACACGGAAACGAACTGCTAATGGATCGAGTCAGATGGCACTACTCTATCTACAAAGACCCCAATTCATGTGGAGAAAGGAGGATGGCTACCGAAAAACAAAAGAGACAGCCAAGGAAAGCCCGCGCCTGCAATTAAGAGGACGTCTCCCACATTCCAAGTCTAAACTGTCACTGCTCAATTCGTCCACGCATCCGCTTGATCAGCCGCCTGGCTATTCACACATCGTTTTAAACCATCTTAGCCCAAGGATGACTGAAGTGGTCCTTGTCGACTTGGTGGACAAACAAAATATGAACGCTTGAGCACAGACTCCAAGGTAACCTCCTAAATGTAACACTGTCTATATAATGATTTTAGCTTTTCGGTGACATATTTCCTTACAGCCGATTCTTCTTGTTCCAGTTTCTGTCTTTCAGTGGCTGCTTCGGGGTGCCATTGCATTTTGCTTTTGAAGTCATCGTGGAGAGATTTCCACAAAAATACAACAAATTTCCTTTTCACACTTTCTTTTTTACTTTTCTACCCTTCCCTGGCTGCTTTGGGGTGCTGTTGCAGTTTTTGTAAACCCTTGGTGTCAAGAACACCACAGAATTATGGACTGTTGTGCATTTCTATCTGACGCCAAGGGAACACAGACACAATCAGCCGTGTCTCCCTGATGAGTCCGATCAGTGGACGAAAGGCCTAGAAGTAGGCAATATGAAAAGATCTGTTTTCGACAGGTATTACAATGGTCCCCATATGCTGCCAGTGAAGGGATTAGTGTTTGTAATAAATTTTGCTTTCTTATATTCTCATTTTCTCCCCAACCCCTCCCACCTTTTTTAATTCAAATCTTTGCCAAGTCGTTTATATAATGACGGAAAAATTGTTAGCCTGCACTTGTTTTACCCCACTACTAATTTGATCAAAAACACAGACTGTGGTATTTCTGTATTTGGTGCTAAGGGAGCACTTTAACGTCCAGCTGTTTCTCAATGACGAGGTTGACCCAGTGTACAAAAGCATGAGACATAAATGTTTCTAGTTTCAGGATGGATAACGATGTTCCTGATATGCTGCTAGAGAATAATTATATGATGACGGATTCTCCTGTCTTGTATGAGTAGGATGAGTAAGCAGGCAGGCACTGCTGATGTGGGTCCTCATGTGGGAATGAAGACCAATTCCCGACGCATAAAGTCGTTCAAAGACGCTGCATGGATGGGTTCTCGATGAGTGGGGCTAGGATGAGTAGGATGAGTAAGCAGGCAGGCACTGCTGATGTGGGTCCTCATGTGGGAATGAAGACCAATTCCGACGCATAAAGTCGTTCAAAGACGCTGCATGGAATGGAGTTCTGCGAGGACAGGCCCTGTTTTCTCCGATTCCTCTTTTCCGGGATGGTGGCCGTTCTGTTGTTGCGCCCGAATGTCTTTGTGCCTTGGGTACACCATTGCTTCTACTGTGTTTTGTCAAGGACATCTTCTCTGGGAGCAGTGTCGATGTTGCAGCCTGTGAGGTTGGCCTTCAAAGTGCCTTTGTATCTCCTTATATCTCTTGGAGACGCTTTCTCACCCCCCTCTTGTAGATGTGTACACCAGAGGCGTCTTTGAAGTCTTGGGGCACTTCTCCTTTTCCCCCATATGACTGGCAGAGGTTGATCAACTTTTCTACGAGTACCTTGCCCTGAGGGTGTGTGTGTGTGGGGGGGGGGGGGGGGGGGGGGGGGGGGGGGGGGGGGGAGGGGGGGGGGTTACATGTGGGTGAAAAGCCATTTCTCAATCCATTTGAGATCCTGTTATAATACTGGACTTATGATTTATTACAACATTTATTTATTACAACATTGTTTATCATTCTAAAAGAGGGGGTTGGGAAAGGAATTTTTTTTATCTAGTAACCTTTATCAGTCAGTCATGGGTTCCAACGGTCACGCTGATCGACAGTGGCTACACCAGGTCTGAGAACCCGTAAGTTTAAAGTAACATTGTATTCACAGTGGTAAATCATACTGGACTCTTCTTACAGAGGTGAATTCTTTTCTGGTGTTCAAGCCACTAAAAAACAGTTCCTAGATTACACATTCAGAATACATCTCTCTCTCTCTCTAAAAGTTTATCTTCGTCAAAGACTTTATCAATTGCTATTATCTGTATAAAATCTAGGACGGGAAACTCGTCACACACCACACTTGAGAATTTGGCTTCTGCATACATATTATTTGCACTAGATATGCAAACCTATACATTTTTAGAAACTAGAGATGTTGTAGAATCTAGTGAAATAACTGAAAATACTGTGGGTTGTACCTACTTGGAGACTGACCTCAAAATATAAGCAGGCAAAATTTCTGAAAAAGTTATTTGAAAAGTAAGTCAAATGTTAGGAGAGACACAGTTTTTTTTCTTCTGTACTACCTAAACACTTCAGACTTGAGATAAAATGAAGACAAATATGTGCTGGAAACATGGGAAAGATGATAATTCTCTTGACTTGAGCTATGTATAATGAATTGTGCCTCAAATGATGTACCTATAATTCAGCATCGGACAATCGAATTTCACTATATAAGGAAATGGGGTTTGTGCAGGCTTGTCTTGAAGCTAGATAGGTAAAACTATATGTTTTTTTGTAAACTAGAGATAATGAGGAATCTGAAAAAAATAATTACAAGACAGTACCCTGATGGCAGCTGAAGATATTCTTCACAGTGTAATCCAGAACACTGGTGAAAAGGTAATCCAAAACGTCAGCCACATTGTTTGAAACACACAGTTTTCCTGCTTGAATGTCAAAACACTTGAAACTTGGGAGAAAACAAGAAGAATATGTCCTTGGAAGACACAGAACAAAGTTAGGGCCTTGGTCTCTTCTGTGGAAGGTTGAAAAGCACTTGGAGCAGAGTCCCACGTCACATCCAGAACATTCCCAGCCAGAGCGCACATGAGTAGGATGGCCAACAGTACAGTTCCTCTTTCTTCAACTCCTTCACTCTCAGCATCTCTCTCCTCTGCAGTAGTGCTTCCAGATTCTGGATCACACAAGAAAACATATATCCTAAGTCTTCTGTTCATTTCATTGTTTCATAATGGTGCAAGAGATGTTACAGAGAGCTTGACTCAGTTTCCACTAATTAGTCTGATTTTCAGAAGAAAAAAAAAAATGACCAGCATTACTTATTCATTCTATGAAAAATGAAGTCATGCATAAAATCATAAATAAGAATAAAATCTGAATCACTAGCATATAAGGAGGGGGCAGGGCTATAGCTTTCATTGGAGGCACGCCCACTCGTGACACGCCCACACTGTTTCCAAAAAAAAAAATAAAACAAAAAAAAAGTTAAATTGTTCTCTTCAAATCACCACTTTATTGATCTCTAAAGTGCTTTCAAAAACACCTACAATCACCCAGAAACGATCTTCTAGTTTGATCAGGCCAAAGCCTATCACTCCTGTAAGTAACCATGTACCCTGCCCCCCTTCCGTCCCCCCTTCCTTCATGTGGCGGACCAACAAATGTAAAATAACCAATGACGGGCGCAGCATGTGTTCCATCACTCGACAAACAAAATAATCAAAGTTTATCCACTCACCTGCTTCGCTTTCGTTACTACAGCCTTCGGCAACTGATTGTTCACTCGTGCCACTTCCACGCAACTCTGCTCGACTCGGTCGCTGATTTACTCTCATTATTTCAGTCAAAACCGACGAAAAACTTCGAGATAACTGACTGACAAGGCTTGCCGGTGCACAATGGATACCAGCGAGTCACGTGAACTGATCAACCCGGATGTTTAGCAGTGGTGGTATAACGGCACGATCGTGGCCCACCGCAGTATCATCTTCACTAGAAAAACATTCTTAATCTGGTTCCTACATTGGTGATCAACCCTTTAAAAACAGACTGGGCATGGCAGCTATTTGGTGGTAAATATGCATGGTTACGTTTGGAAAAAAAAAAACATCTGTTGTAATTTTGCCTTCTTGTACCTTGAGTGCAACATCTAAAAAAATTCACTGCCTTACCAATACTTACTACTACCCATTTTATAGATGGTGGATTGAGCTCTTGCAGATGTTTTTCAAATTCCTGGGCATATTTTTCATCAGGTAAAATGGCTAATCCATCATCTCTAAAACAACTCCAATCTTAGTGGATGTTTTGTTCCTGTCTTCTTATGGTAACAGGGTTCCTATCATCAGGACGGGTGTTTATTTCCACTAGTTTGTTATCTAGTTCACCCATATAAATATTAGCATAGTCACATGAGGGTGCTGGACCCATAGCACTGCCATGATTTGGAGCAGCAAAAGTTGTATTATTTTTTTTCAATCCATGTTTTGGCACACATTATTTTTCTAGACAAATTTTTAGAGCATCTATAATACAGGCATTAGATGCTGTAAGTGAACTAGGGCATTTTACTAAAAGTTTCAAGGTAGCTGATATATCCACATTATTGTTAATATTTGGAAACAATAATTCCACATCATGGGCTGTGCAATTTCCCCAATACTGTTCGTGATGGCAATGGAAGTCATCTTAAAAGCAGCAACAAGCAACACAAGACAAACAGACCTTGGCGATGGATACAAGATGCCCCCCTCTCAAGGCCTTCATGGATGACACTACAGTGATTTCATCCAGAGAAGACGAGACACGTCATATGCTGGAGAGGCTGGACGACATAGTTGCCTCGTCCAGAATGAAGTTCAAGCCAAATAAATCACGGATTCTTTCACTGAGGAAAGGAAAAGTGGCCGAATCTGTGGTTTTCAGTGTTGCCAACCAGGCCATTCCAACAGTCACAGAAGAACCAGTCAAGAGCCTTGGAAGATGGTATGATGATAAGCTGAAAACACACAAAGAGCAAAAGAAAACCAAACAGATGTCGGAAAAAGGCTTGGAGACCATTGACCAGTGTGGGCTCCCTGGCAAATACAAAGTCTGGTGTCTGCAGTTCATGCTGATACCAAAGCACCTATGGCCCTCTGATGATATATGACATCTGCACCAGCTTAGTGGAGGCAATGGAAGCCAAAATCAACAAGTTCACAAGGAAATGACTTGGTGTCCCACCCTGTCTGACTGACATAGCGTTGTACTGTCGCCAAGCAATGCTGAAACTACCACTGAAATCCATCCTGGAAGATACAAAGCAGGGAAGATCAGACTTCAAAGCATGCTGGAGGACTCAGGAGACAAGGTGGTAGAAGCAATCAAGCCCCAGCTAAAGACAGGCAGAAAGTGGAAAGTTCAAGACGCGATGAATTCTGCAAAAGAAAGTCTTAAGATCAGAGAAATAACAGGACATACACAGACTAACAGACAAGGACTGGGGGTGACCAAAACTGAATGATGGTCAAAGACCAAAGGAAAAAGCCAAAAGAGACATGATGATTCAGGAGATGAGAAAAGAAGAAGACCAAAAAAGACTCCAAAAAGCAGTCCAGCAGAGCCATCAAGGGCAATGGACAACGTGGGAGAATGGACTCCAAAGAAGTCTCACTTGGAATGACATTTGGCACATGGCCCCTCTCAGGATCAGCTTCATCTGCATATGACCTCCTGCCCTCAAATGCAAATCTGGTGAAGTGGGGGAAAAAACAGACGATCCTGCGTGCCCCCTCTGCCATGAAAAACAAACAGTGGAGCATGTTCTAAGCTCATGTGAAATAACCCTGGCTCAAGAAAGGTACACATGGAGGCACAACCAAGTGCTCAAAGAGAGTGTACAAGTAGTCTGGGCTAGTACCAACACCACAAAAGCGAAAATCAGGGCTCCAAAAGCACCCACAACATTCTTCACGGCAGGAGGCAGCGAATCATGGCCAAGAACAACAGTGCCACTCGGAAACATGCAGGCAGAGTCTGCTGGACGGGGCAGATGACTGGGAATGCACTGCAGACCTCCCAGAATGGAAGAGCGCCCAGAGATCATCAGCAAGAGTGGCATGAGACCAGGCATAGTAGTCCACTCTCAGTCAACCAAGCAGCTGATCATGATCGAGCTCACGGTGCCATATGAGAACAGAATGGAGGCAGCTCAAATCTACAAGACTAAAAAGTATGCTGATATGGCAAACAGCCTGAGGAGAGAAGGCTATCAGGTCAAAGTCCTCACTGCAGAAATGGAGCTGGGGCGGTGGGGGTGGGGGGTAGGAACGTCTGCATACAGCCTCATGAAACAGCTCTCAGTTGCATGGAGGGATGAAAACAGAGCCCTGAAAGCAATGGCAGAAGCGGCAGAGAGGTGTTCAAGCTGGATCTGGTCAAGGAGGAAGAAAAGTGAACTTCATGAGGCTTAACTCTCCTACAAATATCAGGTGTGTCCCAGTGGCTCAGTGGTCAGAGTGCGAGTCAGTAAGTGGAAAAATGAGCATGTCCATGTCCAGAGGGTCATGGGTTCGAATCCCAGTCATGGCCCGTCCCAAGATGAGAAAAAAGGGGCAGCAGAGGGACATCCAGAGTCATGAGCCTGGTGTGGGCCCAGACCCTCTAGAGTGTCAGGAGATAAGGGCCGAAACACTTGCTTGAAGGGTGCTTCTCTTCTGAGGACTCGCTGCTGCAACGCTCTCCATGAGTTTCTTTCTACTTTGATGAGCGGTTTGCATTTACCTGTTTTTTTTTTCTTCTTACATCGTTAATATAAGCAAAAATCTCATCACTGATTTTACCTTTGTGTAACCACTTACATGCCCATTGTGTTATCTCCTTACAAATATCTTGGGTTGGATCATCTTCAAGGATGTCATAATGTTCCCATCAATCAGTTCATTGAGATGAGTATATTTGTATCATCAGTCTCTAAAGATGTAATAACCATTGTCACTGTTTTATTCGCATATCTGCATGCAGCGTTATGTGTGACAGGTAAATGTTTAAGTTCAGCCAATGCCTCTTCCCCTCCCCTTCCCCCCGAATAAGTCCCTCCCCACAGTTTCTTTTTGATTCTTGAATGTTCGGATATGTGCAGTTCGCTCGTGTGCGACAATTTTGCACGTGATTTTAAAGAAGACGTTTGAAGCCGTCCTTAATTTGACTGAGCAGCTGGTCAGTTAAATATGCAGTCCTGTGTCCATCATTCAGTGCCATGCCATGAAGAAGCTCGTTTAGCGAACATTTGTGAAGACACAAAATGAAACTGAACAACACTTGCGTACAATTTGTAAATCTATGAAAAAGCCGCCACCCAGATACTTAGATGAAAGTAAGAAAACATTACATAGTGTCTACAGAACCAGCTTGACCTCATAATGAAATGAGTAAAGAGAAATAGAGTATGAATCTGAAGCAGAATATGCACACAAAAAAAAAAAAAAAAGAAAAAATGTAAAATATCACAAATACATGTAAAACAAAACAAGCTTGTCAAAGCAAAAGGGATACCAAAAAGACATCCGTAAATCCAGCCAAGTACCCGGCACAGATCTGCGTTTTCAGGACTAAATAATTACAGCAATAAAAAAAATTCAAATCCAATCAGTATCAGACAGACAGACGAAATGTCATGTGAGCACGTGTTCTTTCTGAAATTACTCTGGCATATGTGTGTTAACTGATAGCACTTCTTCTCTTCGTTTTAGTGCTTTAAGAATGAACATAGATACAGAACGAGTTACAATTTCCTTTTCATTTTGGAGTAAAAGAAGGAATGATACTTGATGAACACATCTAGCATGATGCAAAATGTATTTATCTCTTAAATCTTTATAGGATGGTCAAACAATCAAACATGTATTTTCGTCCTCGATTTGATAACAGAATGGACAGTTTGTGGAGTCAAGTGTATACCTTTGATGGGCATCCGAATCATAATACCAAGTCGAAATCTCACGAACACTTTGCGAAAGGTAGGAATTGTAATATCAGTTAAATATTTGTCAGCTGCTATAAGGATTTGAAGGAACGATATGTTGAATACATGTCACTATTAAGTATTTACTATCCCAATTTGGTCTCTAACAGTCAACCATGCGTTGTTTAAATTCATGTAAAACAGTTCTCGTCATTCACTCCGCCATTTAACCAAAGAAAACAAAAACCGTAAGTATCCAATAATGGTTTACTGAAGACACCCAATTTGTTTGCACACTCCGATTTCTTGAGAATTGCAATAATTTTGATTTTCCTTTTCATATGCTTGTTTTGGTAGTCTAGCGAGTGACAGCTTTTGCGATTTGAACCAGTAGCGCGTTGATTTTATTGCACTATCTACATACAAAGGATGCCTTCCTAGTTCACCGTGTACCATTGTGTTTGGGCGTACATTTAAAAAGCGTTTGCATGCAAACAAGTGAGGTAATTCAATTACATGTAAATGAGACTGTCCCTACACTTCTGCAGCCTATGAAAGCATAGGTTTCACTTGCGAATCAAAAAGTTTGTGTTTTTCAAACTCCACATAGTTTTCATAATTTCTACAATTTTGGCTTTAGACCAGCCTGCATATCCTTCGAGTGCAATATCGTATGATAGCTTTGTAGTTAAAGTAAATCCCAAATACTTATAACTGTTAACAACTTCAGTCTTTTTTTCCCTGACATAACCATTTTTCTGCTTTTGGTAAATGTCCCCCTTTTCAAAAAACCGTAACTTTTGTGTTCTTTAAGTTCAGTGTAAGTCCTAGAGGAGTTGATGCTTTATCAACATAATTTAATTGATTTTGTAGCCCTGAAGGAGTTGTCGATATCAAGCATACATCATCAGCAAATAACAATAAAAAGATATCATGTAAGCCTAGCAAAAACTGGCATCCGTCTTTGCCATGCTGTGTACTTGTTCAGCAACTTCGTTTATCAACAAAGAAAAAATCAGGGGGAGATAACTTGCATCCCTGTTTCACGCCGGCTGGACAGTCAAAAAAGTCAGACATTTCAGCGTACGCACGACTGGACTAGTTAGAGAGAGAGACAGACAGAGAGAGAGAGAGAGAGAGAGAGAGAGAGAGAGAGAGAGATTACTGGATGTTGCTCCTGTTGGTGGTCAGTTTCATATGGAGGTGAGTAAAAAAAAAAAACAAAAAACAAAAACGAACTGAACTTTGGAAAAAAGAAGAAAAACAACAAACAACAACCAACCAACCCCCCCCACCATCTGACATTTCATCCCACTACATCCCGCCGACCGGAAGTACTCGGCGTTCATTAAAGCCCGCCGCAACCCCCCCCCCCCCCTCCCCCCCTCCCCACGCCTGTCACCCCAGCCTGTTAGTGATTGTTTATGATGCGTCAAGTCTGGTTTGTAAACACCCACCATGAATATAGCTTGTCGCTCACCCAAGCTAAAACCGACGAAAGAATGATGTTATTTTGGGCACCACGTAGCTATTGTGCCATGCACTTTAGAAGTAAGAATTTTTTTAATGAGGAATTTTATGTTTAAGCAGCTGGTGGTGAACTCGATGCGATTATAATACAACACGCAACTCAGAGCATATCATTCTATTTCCACGGTTCTCTCACAACCTTATGCTGAGTGACATTCACACTCAGAGATGTATGCATTGTGGCTCATACTGATGATGGTAGTTACTCTGAACTATCCTCTCATGTCTTCGTACTTAGGCCTTCTTTTACTACTGGTGAATTAAAGTTTTTGGAGACAGAGACAGACAGACAGACTAACTGACTGACTGACTGGCTGACAGACTGAGACGGAGAGACAGACAGACAGGCAGAAGAGAAAGAGACATCGGCAGACAGACAGACAGACAGACAGACAAGTTCCAATCATCCAGGTGTTTGGAGACGTGTCGAACTGAACTGAGCCTCACGTGATATTCTCCAACATTGTGATATGCATAAATCAAGCGAACAGTCAGTAAGTGCAAACAGACAGCAGCTTTAGACACGCTGTATACTGCACAGTCAAGGCGTAGACTCGATAATCCGAACGTCCGAAACATCCTCGATCCTGAAGCCCACGGAACCATCTGCGAACAGATGCAGAAAGGCTTCCTGTATGCAGATGTAGTTGCCCTCTCTCAGCTGCGAATACTGGAAATATGGCCAGGGGGGTTCACCAGTGTAGAAGATGACGTATACACTCATTCCATTCAAGTCCTGGATAGAAACATTGTGGGGAGGGACATATTCAGATGGACGCCAGGATGCGGTCTCTCCATTTTTCTTAACCTCGCACATACCCCCCCCCCCCCCCCCCCCCCCCCCCCCCCCCATCCATCTCTCTCTCTCTCTCAAATAAAAAAGTATACCGATACTACAGCAATAGCCATCGGCCCTTTTTGCAGTGAAGAAGAAACCGAAATACATTTTCTCCTAAAATGTCCTAGTTACAAACAAAAAATTACGAGAAAAATATATTCATAAACACTATAAAAAATAGCTTTCCTGTCCAGTTGAAGACACTATTGCCAAACCAAAATGCTGTCATAATGAGAGATGTTGCTATGTTTATACATTACGCTTTACGTTTTAGAGAGGAACAGTTGTATTGAAATGCTATAAACCTACGTGTGTTACTTTTGTTATCGCTAAATGAACATCCTTCTTTTTGTAATTTTTTTTATGTAAATCGTTCATTTTCAATAGCCATAAAACATTTCATGTTACGTGTCTCATGTGGACAGGCTGGAGGGCTCCCATTAAAGTCATGAGTTCACGAGTTCACGAGTTCTCTCTCTCTCTCTCTCTCTCTCTCTCTCTCTCTCTCTCTCTCTCTCTCTCTTCCACCACCCCTCACCCCTCGCCTCTCTCCCTCACACACACACACACACACACACACACACACACACCACACACACACACACACACATACATACAGGTCTGTCTAGCTATCTATATATATATATCTATGTATCTATCTATGTGTCTATCTATACTCTTCCCCTCCTCTACCCAATCTTGACAGAAAAAAAAATAACTACACACATCCCAACTCTTACCACAAGCACAACCTTCCTCTTCATCCTTCCCCACCCCACCCCATCCTCTCATCTCCTCCTTCATCTTCACCGCAGCCCTTTCTTTCTCCCCCCTCCCTCCTCCACCTCCATCTTCACCTCTAACAACAGATGAACAACTAAAAGCGCTGAACATTCTTTGTCTGAGTAAGCAACTGGAATTCAGCAAGGCATCATTTATGTTTACAATCTCGACGGACACAATGCCATGTTATATCAACGCCCCCCCCCCCCCCCCTTTTTTTTTTTTTTTTTTACAAGATTGAACAGCTCTTCTTGCTCGAAGGAATGATTCCTTCTCCCCCTACCCACGCACCGATCAATATAAAAACAAGCCTTGCTTACTCAGGCCTGGAACTCACTTCCACCAGGTGTACGAAATGCGAATACGTCAAAACATTTCAAGAAACATTTACATAAACATCCTGTGTCTCAATAATTTGATGAATCGATTGAAATCATGAACGTCCATTCGCAAGGTCTTCTCTTAACCATGCACTGAATACACCGAATACATTGAATACACAGACTGTAAGACTAGCCCTCGGCCTAAAATCTCCATCATAGCGTATCAATCAATCAATCAGTCAGTCAATCAATCAATCAATTTGCTCCACCCCACCTCAACGCCCCTGGCCGGCCGAAAAGGGTGGAAGTAAGGAGTGGTCAAACGACCCAACGCCACCACGCCAGCCCCCCTCCCTTCCCCCATCCAGCTCGGGAACAGTCGGAAGGGGCAGCCCATGAAGTCGGAGTCCAGACGCTGGAAGTCGTCCACGATCCTCTGGAAGGGGAAGAGCCGGGAGGCTCTGGATCGGGCTTCCTGCCAGCTCAGGTCTTCAGGCGTTTCGGTGAAAAGACGGCTGTGGAAGAGCAGGTTGGCCAGGCGGTTGGCGGTCACCTCTCTGGCGGTTTGTTCTGGCGTTGGGTGGACAGGGATGGAGGAGAGGTACGACATTGAGAAAGCATTAAAACAAACAAACAAACAAACAAAAATTCAGCGGTCCGCTACTATGGTGCTAAGGAACACACACACACACACACACACACACACACACACACACACACCACACACACACACACACTCACGAAAGCATATCAACACCTGTGCGTGCGCGTGCATTCACACACACATGCATGCATATGCTCTCTCTCTCTCTCTCTCTCTCTCTCTCTCACTCACCACACACACACACACACACACACACACACACACACACACACACACACACACACACGCACACACCAAAGAGGGAGGGAGGGAAAAGGGAAGGAAAAACAAGAGAGAAAGGAGGACGGGGGGAGTGGTGTGTGTGTGTGAGGGCGATGGTGGGGAAAGGCGCGAGGGGAAGGTGACTGATAATGGGAGAAAGCGACCTTTCATTATCATCACAACTGTTCTGTTGCACACACACACACACACACACACACACACACACACACACGCACACACACACACACACACACACTTACATCCGCACACAGAGGCACATCACACATATATGCTTACACAACACTTACATCCACACTGTCTCTGTCTCTCACATGTCACACATATTTCTTAGCCACAATCTCTCTCTCTCTCTCTCTCTCTGTCTCTGTCTCTCTCTCTCTCTCTCTCTCTCTGTCTCTCTCTCTCTCTCTCTCTACCTATCTCTCTCACTCTCTCTCTCTCTCGCGCACACACACACACACACACACACACACACTCACACACACATACACACATGAACATCAACCCATGTAATAAAATCCATAACTGCATAGCAAGGCAACAGTCATCATATAACTGGTAGCAAGGCAACAGTCATCAGGTGACAACCAACAACAGCAACACATTGTGGCAAGATCGTAATATTGACCGAATGAGAACACGTGAACATGCCCTAGTTATGACAGTAACTAATCAAATAATGAAAGAAACAGCGAGATAGTGACTAGGCCATGAGATACGGGAAAAATGCATTATAATGACATCACTAGAATATAGCAAGATATCAGTTCAAAACAAAGAAGCAAAGAATGACAACGAAAAAGATGTCACTAAGAGACAAGACAAAGACAAAAGACACCAACCTTTTCTTAAAGTCTCCCTGTACCCTTCAGTGGTCAAAACTTCAAACGGCTGGCACGTGACTTTGTGTGTGCTCCAATCAGCGCTTTGACAGTCACGTGAACAATACGTCACATCCAGGCAGCGTCCGCATCGCTTCATGCTTTTCGTCTTTGTTTTACAGTTCTGCATGTGTTAGCAAATGATTCACCCACTGTTACTTGATGTTTTATGTTTTACGTCCAAAATAAAGCATGCACAGCAGAAGAATTTTTTTTATGAACTGCGATTTTTTATAAATTCTACAGAGGTGACGTCTAATGCGGGGGTACAAAACTGTGACAGATCTGCCAAAAACAAGATCATTACCCCGGATGTATCTAAAATGGGACTTGCAAAAAAAATCGTGAGCGTTAATACAAAACTACCTGCTTGAGTATGGATTTGGAATACGATTTTCATTTTGAACTGATTGACTAGTTTCCCCTCTCACTCCTAGTAGCAGAACCAGCTAACTTCATTTTCTGATTGTATCAGAGAGAGAGAGAGAGAGAGAGAGAGAGAGAGAGAGAGAGAGAGAGAGAGAGAGAGAGATTCGTGTTGTTTAATGTTATCAATGTCACAGAAAAACAACAAACGAGATAACTTTCGCTCTATTGCTGAAATAATCACGTACACACAACTCCCAAATAATGGCACTCACGGCACCCGTTTTCCCGAGGAGACATGAGACCACAGAGCTAACAGGTAAAACACACACACACACACACACACACACACACACACACACACACATTCCACGTTTTCACAGAGGGGTGGAGGTGACACACGTACAACAGTAACCACTGAATCTGACCTGACACGTTTTTCACATCTGGGTCATCCTCTTCCTCTGCGGTCAGGTCGGGACGGGAGGTGGGGCAATCTTTTCTCCCCGGTCTGTTTTTGCCCCGGATGCTTCGGGTGGATGGTCATGAGGACTGGATGATTTCACTCCTTCGTCACTCCCTGATACTTGGGTCAGACAAAAAAAAAAAAAAAAAAAAAAAAAAAAAAAAACAGACTGTCTGAAGGTGACAGAAAAGACATTTTTCAAAGAAAAATTGTAATCATTCTGCGGGGGGTGGGGGGGGGGGGGGGGGGGGAGGGAAAGGCTGTAACGTTTGTTTATAGCTCGGCCGACCGCAAAGGGCCATATCAGGGCTGTCATATTCGTCGGACAAAAAGGGGGACAAAGAAATTACAAGGCAAAACACGACGCGTTGCGACCTTTTTAGTCTTGTTCAGGTAAGATAAACAACATTCAGGACAATGAAAATGAAGAACGAGCAGTCACTTTTTCTTCTCGAACTGGGCGCACATTTTTTATTTCCGCCTGCAGTCACCTCAGTTTGAAACTAACTGGACAGAACAGGCGCGATTACTGTTTCATTTCATTTTATGGTTTGCAGTACTCTCCCTTTCAGAAGAGTTCTAGTCTAGGCATCCAGGATGCTGAGCATATCACAAACGACGAAATGTGCAGAAGCAGCAGGCAACATGTGAATCACGATGAAGACCCGTCGGTCACAGTGAGTAAAAAGAAGAGTGAAATGGAACTGACACGTGACAACATCAAAGGTACTCTTCGACACCGTCCTCCAAGAAGCAGTACATACAGATCGGTTTCAGTTTCAGTTTCATCAAGGAGACGTCACCGCGTGCGGACTAGTCCGTATACGCTACGCTACACCACATCCGCTAAGTTTTGAGACCACACTGCGCATATTTAAATCTGATGGATACATGAATTAATGACTAATATGAGGGAATTTAAGAAGAGGATGTCGTGGCTACAGCTTGTAGATGTATTAGCCCAACACGCTGGTAGGACCTTGAGTAACGTACCTAACATTGGCTCTGCTATTATTATCATTGTACGTGTGTGTGTGGTGAGTGTGCACGTGTGTGTATGTAGATGTGTGGCGTGGGTATGTGGGTATGTGGGCACGGACCCATGTGTGTGCGTCAATGCATGTGGTGCGCGAGAGCATGTACGTGTGTGTATTGTGTATGTATGCGTGTGCATATGCGTATCCATGTGTGTGTGTGTGTGTGTGTGTGTGTGTGCGTGCGTGTGTGTGTGTGTGCGTGTGTGTGCGTGTGCGTGCGTGCGTGAGCGCGCGCGTGTGTGTGTGTGTGTGTGGGGGGGGGGAATGTGTAAAGAGGAAGAGGTGGACAGTGGACTTTGCTGAATGGACATGGAAGAGTTTGACATCAAGCCAGCAGGCACTTGACCACAACGGTCAGAGATGGAGACAGCAGGTGCAGCGTTCATCATTGTACTGCCTCCATTGCCCTGGTAAGCTCTGGGGCCGTTTTACAAGTGATGGTATTGTTCATAGACAGGTGTACCAACCACAACCATCACATGTAAAATCTGAAGGCAGATGGCGACAACCATCCCTAAAGAGTAGGCGTTGGAGATCTATCTTACACTACACTGACACCTCTAGAAGAACTACACGTTCAGACTGGGCAGCGAAAATGGCAGTTTCTATGTCAGACGCTAGTGGGCTTCGAACTCGTAACGACGTATTGTGAACATGGTGCTTTACCACTCATCCCACTCGTCATCAACACTGGAAGAATTACATGATACAATTCCGGGACCAGAGATAGTGACCTTCAGCTACAACCCACTGCTGAGGAAAACCAGAATCCTTCCAGCCATAGGTAAACCACGGGCAGCCTCTATTACACAGGTCAGCATCGATGGAAAAAAAGATTCAAGTATGCAAAATATAAACGCCGCGACAAGTAATGACCAGACACAAGAAGTTAAAAGAACTGGCGAATCGCGTCGCATTACTAACCAATGTAAGTACGAGAGAGTGACACTGATCCTGACACGGACATGTTCTTTTATTCTCCATTCCGCTCTTGAGGCCGGTAGACACAAGGGGAGAGAGCAATCGTCTTTCACCGATCGAAAAAATAAAATTTCACATGAACATATACTCACTCAAACACACGTCCCTACCGGTCTTTCTCTCCCATCCTGTCCCCTTCACTCCCTCCCCCCCCCCCCCCCACCTTGCCCCTCCCCTTCACCCTCTCCCCTGTCTCCCCACTCCACTACACACACACACACACACACACACACACACACACACACACTCACACACATACATCGGATCATCCTGAGATTAACCGGTGCATTACTCAATGATCTTCTGTCTCACACACATGGCTTCAGCTATATATTTAGCTAGTTTCTTTACAACCCTTTCATTACGATTGTATGACAACATAGCAAGACGTGAGCTATTTAGGTAGTGTGGAACAGATTTTAATACACTACAGTCTTTACATTTGTCAGAATAAGCAATGCAGTAATACAAACAGTGTTTTTAAGTTTCACATTCGCGTTACTGCAAGACGGGCAGATCATGTCTTCTGTACTTTCATGGCTTAAAAGTCATTGCTTACAATTTTTTCAAACCTGCAATCTGAATCTAATGTGCCATTCAATTGTAACTCATGTAAGGTACTGGTCTGCCTGAAAAACGCGTTTAAAAGAACAGAAGTATCTATATTTATAATTATCGTTTATTTTCTTATGCTGGTTTGCTTGAGACAGATCAGTCATTTACGGTACCGAAGCCATTTTTGGTCAGATTCTTCTGCACTTTTGACACCCAGTTAAAATGATCAGATTCGTGTCGTAAAAAGGAGCATTTCATAAGCTTGTCTACATTTTCTTGACATGGGGAGTCCGACTAGTTTTTAACCAATATCTAATGCACTTTACACTCATTTGTAATACGTAAAGAATATCTCCCGTTTTCTCCATGTGTAGGGGAATATTCAGAAAGCTTTGTATTGCAAGCATATGTACGTTTTTGATTCTGTGACTACCTTGTTCTAGTCCCCATACTTCAGATACGTATGTCAGAATGGGTTCAATTTGCGTGTCAAATAGCTTCCAAAACAAATCTATAATTATGGTGTTTAGTTTTCTTAATGACTTGAGTATTTCTATCACCCCTCTTTTTTATATTTTGCTTTATTACAAACATCTCACAAAGCGTTGCTAAGGCTCAACTTAGCTGTAAAGACCATCCCTAAATACTATAAGAGTTGGTTACATTTACTTCTTCATTCCCATGGAACCATCTTTCTCTCGCGCTCAAATAACCACCGTTTCTGAAAACAGTCACATTTGCTTTTTTCCAGATTGACTGTTAACTGCAATTGATATGCTCCTCTCTGTAGACTATCAATATATGATTCTGAAGCCCCGCAACAGACGTAGATAATAACATGACATCGTCAGCAAACAACAGAAGGAAGATTTCAATTACACCAGGAATTAACGGAATTAACTGAATGCCATGCTTTCCACTATTATTAACGGAATTAACTGAATGCCATGCTTTCCACTATTAGATAAATCACCAGCCAATTCACTGATGAAAAACGAGAATAGCAGAGGGCTAAGTAGACTTCTTGTTGTACATCCCTTGGGCATGAGAGAGAGAGAGAGAGAGAGAGAGAGAGAGAGAGAGAGAGAGAGAGAGAGAGAGAGAGAGAGAGAGAGTATCAGATCTGTGATGGTACCAGCAGGTTCTGTTTTTCCGTGCACTTCCTTGGTGGGATGAACAGGTACGCACGTGTCCATATGCGTCAGCCAGTCAGCGCGTCGGCAGTCACGTGAGCAGTATGTCACTTCCTGGCAGCGTGTGCATTGCATTTCACTGCAGTGCTGGATGTGGTTTTGCACGTCTGCGATATAAAAATAGGGTTGCACACAGATGAGGACTGATTAGGTCATGCGTAGTTGTGAGTTTATTCTTGCTGGTAACATGTTGTTTCACAGACTCGTAATGATAACTGGCTTTATCATATATAAAAAGACACAGTTATATCACGCCATATCCATATCTGGCTCATAACACTTTTCTAGAAACTGCGAAAGTAAAATATCTACAATCCAGCTCTCCCCTAACCCGCCCTCCTTAAATCCACACACACAAGTACACATGAAAAAAAAAAAAACGAATGAAAAGAAACTGCCTTATATAGACATACACAGATAACTTTGCATTCCAATGTATTGGACGCGCGCAAACAGCATA
>JADBJO010010919.1:50000-52500 GCA_016801955.1 Conus betulinus
TAGACGTTTTTTTTTTTTTTTTAACACAATTGCAGGAAAATCAAAGATGGCGACAAGCTTAGTCAAACATTAGGAAAATAGTGCCCAGCAACAAATATCAAATACTGATGACAATAAGCATGACAATAATTGTACAACTACTACTACCACGTCTATTACTACTACTACTATTACTGCTGCTGCTGCTTCTATTCCTACTGCTACTACTACTGCAACCATCTCGAAATGAATGAAAGGAACGAAGTGGAGAGAAAAAGTGTTTGTACCCTGGCATGCATTTCACTTGTGTCTGACTTCGAGAGGTTTGGATGAGGATCCAAAGAGAAAACACGTGGCGATTTTGAGCTGTTTTCATGTAAATTCTATGATTATTATTCTTGAGAATGATGTGAATTTTTCAAGTTTTTACACTACTGTAATGTGCCGTGAGCATGAATAAGGTTTACTCTTTCAGTGGAGGGCCTGATATAAATGAACAGTATGATCTTATTGTTCTTCTGATAATTGTTTCTTCTTCGTCTTCGTCTTTTTTCTTTTTCTTTTTTCTTCTACTTCTTCTTTGTGAAAAATATTACTAGTTCTATATGTGAGACAAAACAGGATACCCTCCGCCTTTCCTCCTCCGTCTCCTCTTCCTCCATTTTCATCATCATCATCATCATCATCATCATCATCATCATCATCATCGTCGTCATCACCGATACACTTGGTTAGATCTGGAAATGGAAACTGAAGTCGTTTTCTATTCACCTTCAGACTGAGACACCGTTGCGATGCTATGCTCTTCTGTTTTCGGATGATGCAATTATTCCAGTTAACCACAATCACCATCACCACCACCACCACTGCCACCACCACCACCACCAACAACAACAAATGTGTACTTCGACGAGCAAATAATTTAATCACAGGATATCACATTTTATTTCTGATTTTTTTTAAACGGCTGTTGTTTTGAGGTTATTATTGTTTAATGTTGTTATCAATTTGTCAGTGTTGTCTAACGCACAAGAAGAAAATAATCAAGATTCACAATATTGTATGCAAGAAGAAATTCTGAGTGGAGTTGCTTATGAACGTTGATGCAATGTTCGTCGGCAAAACTGGAAAAATTGCCCTCAGTCCGAACTGAATGCTACACCGTCGACGAATATCTAGTATAATTTTTTGTTGCTGTTGTTAGTTTGTTCCTTCATAGGTTTATTTCCGCATTATGAGAGATTCCCATGACGCGAACGGTCTCGAATTCAGTGCGGGGGCGCACTGGCTTATGTATGACTCCGACTCATACAATAATATACACAGTCCAGATTGCAACGCGTAGTTTGCCAAGGTCGCCCCGTCTGTGGCCAACATCTTGAAGTCCACGCTCCTTCGCGTGGTCGCAGATGGTTTATTTGTTAACCCCTTCAGATAGGTGCGCACTAAGAGCTGTTTGTTTGTTTGGTCATGTACTTAGCTAGCGATACCCCATCCTCTCTCTGTCTCTGTCTGTCTGTCTTTGTCTCTCTCTGTCTTTCTCTGTCTCCATCTGTCTGTCTGTCTGTCTGTCTGTCTGTCTGTCTCTCTCTCTCTCTCTCAGAGACCAGTGTGTGTGTGTGTGTGTGCGTGTGTGTGTGTGTGTGTGTGTGTGTGTGTGTGTGTGTGTGTGAGAGAGAGAGAGAGAGAGAGGGAGAGAGAGGCCGGTGTGTGTGTGTGTGTGTGTGTGTGTGTGTGTGTTTATGGACTAAGTTATGCATGTGTTATTTTTAGAGTGCGTATATAGCGCCTGTCTGCGGTCACAGGCGAAACTCTCAGCGCTATACAGCCCACACGGCCCTTGCCACAATGCACTGCCTGTCCCAACACAGCCCACACACACCCTTGCCACGCCCCTTGCCACAATGCACTGCCCGTCCCAACACAGCCCACACACCCCTTGCCACGCCCTTGCCACAATGCACTGCCTGTCCCAACACAGCCCTCACGCCCCTGCCACAATGCACTGCCTGTCCGAACACAGCCCGCACGGCCCTTGCCACAATGCACTGCCTGTCCGAACACAGCCCTCACGGCCCTTGCCACAATGCACTGCCCGTCCCAACACAGCCCTCACGGTCCTTGCCACAATGCACCGCCCGTCCCAACACAGCCCTCACGCCCCTTGCCACATCCCTTGCCACAATGCACTGCCCGTCCGAACACATTCCACAGAACAGCTGTGTTGCGGCACAAAATGTCCCTCTGGTACAAAATGTCACCCTAGTACAAAATATCACCCTGGTACAAAATGTCCCCCAGGTAAAAAATGTCGCCTGGTACAAAATGTCGCTCTGGTACAAAATGTCACCCTGGTACAAAATGTCGCCCGGTACAAAATGTCGCCCTGTCACCCTGGTACAACATGTCACCTGGTACAACATGTCACCCTGGTACAAAATGTCGCCCTGGTACAAAATGTCACCCTCGTACAAAATGTCGCCCTGGTACAAAATGTCGCCCTGGTACAAAATGTCACCCT
>JADBJO010010919.1:60000-62500 GCA_016801955.1 Conus betulinus
GAACTGACATACTAATAAAATACCAGGGAGTTGGATAAAACATGTCTGGCAACTCAGTACAAGGCCTAGAGCTGTTTATAACTAGTTTTGATATACTTTACTTTCCATGTGGGAATAAAAGCGACAGTTGGAGGCCTATTCATTTAAAAAAAGGCAGCAGAAGTGGGAGATGGGGGGGGGGGGGGGGGGGGGGGGGGGGGGGGGCTGGTGTGTGTGAAAAAAGCTTACAAAAACAAGGCTGAAAACAGACTCCACAGCTGCTGAAAAAAAAAAAAAAAAAACACGTTTCCCAAGCTGACTGCGATCTGAGGAATCTTACTTTGCTGATGTTTTTTTCTGATGTCTGTGAGGTTTGATAAAGATACATTTTTCGAAAATGTACTTGCCTTTTTTGTATTCTGCATTAGTTAAGCGTTACTGATTCATATCTGGATTGACTAAGCATTACTTCGCTTCTTTGGCGTCTGTTCAGGATGCTGATTTTTATCATGCCTCAACAATGTTTACTATAATTTTGGATTACCACCAGATTGCACAGATCTGCGCCATTTTTTCCTCCAAGAACTTTTCCAAGGAGCTATGCCCCCGGAAACCTCCAACAACGTCGGGCGTTTTGTGCTCTCGAATTACACTTTAAACTCTAAGTGTACCCTCTACCTCCTCTCTTAAGAAACTGACTGAATCCGTCGCCTGAAACTCTAGTTTTCAATTCTTCCGCCCACAGCAAAGAACAATCACTCTTAGAGTAGCATCGCTAAAGAGTGGTGCAGAAATGCAGCACCAACACCGAGTTTGGCTGAGGCATTAAACGTTAGGTCCACTGTTAGGTTGGCGCTGAAATAGTTAGGCACATGTGAGTGAAAAAGGTGTAATCAGTTCATTTCGCCCACTTGCCTGCTCAGGAATGTGTCTGTCCTAGTCAATCACACCCGCATTGTAGTCTGAATTCTGGGATAATCACTCTGTATAGGAAACAAAGATCTGATAGGTGTTTTTCAGTTGTCAGTTGGAACTTCAGCAGACGTTCTGAGCTCGCTAGCAAATGGCGCCTCTCACAAACGCAATCTGCGCTCGTTCTGGCCTCCGATCAAACGTCACTTCCGGGTCACTCAGCCGGCATGAATTGTTAATTGGAATCACTTATTCGCTGTTTCATCAGTTTGAGTTAACTTCTCTTTTTCTTTTTTTTTTTCTGCCCCAGCTTCTCTGACACCTCCGTGCCATTTCACCCACGCCGTTCGTCTCTCTCCCCACCCCCCCACCCCGTCCTGAGCAACCATCCGGTCAGCCTCTCCGCAGCCCCGACACCGGCAATCCACAGGGAGCAGTCAATGTCAAGTCATCATTGGGCTACCCACCAAAGGAGACACTGCACTGCTGCCGACCGACTTCAGCTAAATCAAAAAGTCAGTTGATAGTCTGTATATCAGTTCGATGCCTAGGACTTGGTGGTATATAATATGAGAAAACACCTAGCTGACTGTAAGTGTAAGAAGGTCTAAGAGTGCAAAGCGAGGGACACCTATGAAAAAGCACAGCTCTTGAATGGACCAGTCAACGAACATTTTATGAAATACCCTCTGTGTATCTGCGGAACCTAACCCTAACCAGACCATATTCCTAACTTATCCCTTCAGAAAATGTAACGGAAACAACACGTTCCTGCGTTCTTGATATTTCTAACAGTGACCTCCCCTGACCGTGGCATTTACGTTCAAGTAAGGGAGTTGGCCTCACAGGCGAATGCCCAAATTCCCTCCGCCAAATCGCTAAAAAAAACTTTTTACAGAATTGGATTAATCAAGTACAAAATGATGTTTATGAATAAAAAAGACAGAGATGAAGGACACAGACAATGTTGTAGAAACTTAGTTTCTGATTTAGCCTGTTTCCTTTAAAGTTCACTTACTCTTCAATATAAGCAAAAGAAATGTTATGTTCACGGGAAAGAGGTCATGCAGGAATTTGCTTTAATTTATGTTCAGCCGTTTAGTTTTTTTTTTTTGTTTGTTTGTTTTTGTTTTATCCCTTGCTCCAATAATAGCAATGACCTAGGACTGGGAGGAAGAACTGTCGCCATGTTGACATTCAAACACTCACCTTCAGCCCCTCCGCTCGTCGGCCCGTCCACTGAACTCTCCCCACACATCCCCTTGTGACGTGGCCAGTCACGTGACTGACACTGGGTGGAGCAGTAGCGGACGACCTTGCAACGTGAGCAACGAAGTGACGTGTTACGTCCGCCTTCTTTGTTGCACATACCACACACTGTCCATCTGCGCGTTTGGTCCACTTTCTCTGCAATTAGTCATCATAGTTCATTAATAATACAATTCATATCACCTCTTACTAAAAAGCTGCGGACGGAAACTATGGTTTGTTTCTCTGCAATTCTTCACCATAATCTATTCATAATACAATCTATACCACCAGTAAACCATGCTTTGTTTCTCTGCAATTCATCATAATCTATTCATAATACAATCTATACCACCAGGAA
>JADBJO010010919.1:67500-68660 GCA_016801955.1 Conus betulinus
AGGCATACTGTTTTGTTCTGATCAAAATTAATCATTGAATTATTATCTAAACAGACAGAGTTGCATACTGACAAAAGTCAGGGTGCACACAAAGAACAGTGGGGATAGAGGGGATAGAGGGGAGTGGGGGTAAAGGTGTGGAACGGGTCCGCTGTTGAGGGTTGAGGGAAGGACAGGAAGGAGTGGTTTTGTACTTTCTGTTTTATTGTTGTTGTTTTGTTTGGCAGCAGGTGCACACACGGTGAGCACATGCCCACACATATGATATAAGTGGGCGTGCGTGCATGTGGGGCACTTATAATTGGGTGTTGGCGGGCGCGCGCGCGCGAGTAAAAGAGAGAGAGAGAGAGAGAGAGAGAGAGAGAGAGGGAGAGAGTCAATCTGTATCAATACATATGCATACGTATGGATATATAAGAACATATTTCGGAAATACAAAAACATGTGCACGCTGGCGCGCGGTGGCGCGCGCGCGCGCGCGCGCACACACCAACACATTGTGCTTTTAAACATGTAACATTATTATTTCATAACTGAATTACAGCTACAGTCGATGAACTTTTTATACTCATACAATTTTTGTTGTTGTGGCTGTTGTTTTTTGTTTTGCTTTGATATAAAAGTATGAGCGTGTGTACATATAACTATAAAACACACGTACGGTCGCTCACGCGCGCCGTGCGCGCGCGCGTGCGCGATCGCTTAATATTACTTTTGGTGGACAGCGCGCGCGCTCGCGTGCGCGCGCGCGTGCGTGCGTGCACACACAAAGAAATACATACAATACATGCAGGGGCATTCGCGCACATGTGCGCGCGTGTGCGTGTGCGTGCGCGCGTGCGGGCGCGTGCGTGCGCGCGGGCACATGTAAGTTAGAATAAGTATTTTGTAACTTACAAGATCATATTCATATACGATATGTTTCCCCCCCTTTATTGCTATGGTGGATATGGTGATGATGGGTATTGCTGATTATGATGTTGATGACAATGTGGTGCATATATGTTTGTCTGGGTCCTTCTGGTAGATAGGGGAGCTAAAGGAAAACATCATTGCACCTTTGGGGAATCCCCAGCAAAGAGTACAGATGTACCAAACGGGAAAAATATGTCATAGGGTTCATCAAGTGAGCTGTGTATGGGTGTGTGGTGGTGAGTGGT
>JADBJO010010920.1:0-5000 GCA_016801955.1 Conus betulinus
GTAGCATCGTACGTTCTGTGAACTCAACGTGTACGATTATGTCTAGGCACAGGCAGGCGCTGTGAGGCCTTGTTTAATGTACTAATTCCATTGATAAGAGTCCAGTCATGGCAAGTCAGAGCAATGTTCACGATGGATCATATACGAATTCTGAACACAGATCAGTTTTTTTAAGACGAGAGGTACTGTTTATCATTCGATATACCTACCACAAATCGAGGGTTGAAATCATGACGACTCTTATCTGCTTCTGCGGGGCCTGCAAATTCCAGCTTTTCACCATGTCATTTAATTTTCTAAAAGAGTTTGCTATGTTCAACTAGACCGATTTCGGTTCTTCAGATTTTGCACTCTATCCGATAACCATTATCTATTTTAGGTTGGACTCTACCTTGTCACCATTCAATAGTTTGTAAAAAGTTGTTATCTTCAGTTTCACAATTCCCACTTCAAAAAAATCCGGTTTTGTGCCAACCGATCGGCACACCATTCATCTAGGTGTCATGCCTAAAATGTTAGCAAAAATCCTGCAACTGCCAAACACTGACTCGTGATCTACTCTTACGAGTTTTTTTACACGAATCATCTAACCCTTCCTCCAGTCCTCTGCCTCTGCGGGGCATCATCCTGTTACCCATAACATTATCACACAGCTTTTCGTGACGTCTACTAAATCTCGATTTGTTATTTGTCAACCTATGACCATGTCAGCTCTTCTATACGAACGGATATCCTCCAACTGTCCTATTCATGTAGTCTTTAGAGGTTTACCCCTGCATCCTTAACATACCACCTGTTTACAAAGATTGTTATCCTTAATCACATCAGGCATATACTCCACCAACTGTTCTGCAACCCCACCATATGATCTGCTGGTACACACAAACGTTGGTGTCCAGCTATCCCAGTCATCTACTATCTGCACGTTGCTGTCCCTCCACAAATACTAGTCGATACCACCTAGTTACAACCATGTCTACCACAAAGAGTGGTAGTCTCCCAACACGGACATCACCTTTCGCTACTAGATCTACACGGTTTCGGTATGTCCCACTGTACCGGCCTCGGCATCTTCTCTGCAGGCTGTCTGTATCCAACTGTCGTCTTCTCTTCTTCTGCAGGATTCGTAATCCCAAACTGGCGCCATTTCATGACGTCGCAGGAGCTGTATCCCCCAACTTGTCTGCCATTCCTCTTCCTTCTACAGGATTACTCGTATCCCCACTGTCGCATCATCTTCTTTCATCAGGATTCTGTACTCCAAACTGCATCCGTTCATCGTCGTTTCACGGATTTCGTGTATCCCAAATGTCCGCCGTTTCATCTTCTTCTGCCGGATTCTGTATCCCAAACTGTCGCCGTTTCATCCTTCTTCTCCAGGATTCCTGTATCCCAACTGGTCGCCGTTCATCTTCTTCTGCAGGATTCTGTACTGTCCCAAACTGTTCGCCGTCTCCCCGTTCATCCTTCTCTTCAGTATTCTGTATCCCAAACTGTCCGCATTCATTCATCTTCTTCTGCAGGATTCTGTATCCCAAACTGTCGCCATTCATCTTCTCCTTCTGCCCGGATTCTGTTCCCAACAACTGTCGCCATTCATCTTCTTCTGCAGGATTCTGTATCCCAAACTGTCGCCATTCATCTTCTCTGCCCAGATTCTGTATCCCAAACTGTTCGCCATTCATCTTCTTCTTCGCAGGATTCTGTATCCCAAAACTGTCGCCATTTATCTTCTTCTACAGATCCCAAAATTCTGTCATCTTCCTACAAACTGTAACTGTCCCCATTCATCTTCTACAGATTCTGTATCCCAAACTGTCGCCATTCATCTTCTTCTACAGGATTCTGTATCCCAAACTGTCGCCATTCATCTTCTTCTCGCAGGATTCTGTATCCCAAACTGTCCGCCACTGTATTCTATCTTCTTCTACATGAATTCTGTTTCCCAAACACGGTCGCCATCCCATCTCTTCTACATCATTCTTCTGACAGAATTCTGTACCCAAACTGTCGCCATTCATCTTCTCTCTGCAAATTCTGTATCCACCAAACTGAAACGGTCACCGTTCATCTTTCTCTAACAGGATTCTGTATCCCTAAACTGTCACCATTCTACTTCAGAAAGAGATGTTATCCCTCAGTTACATACCATTTCGGATCGTTATCTTCAACTACCTCCTGTAATCTACGTCTATAGGGTTCTTATGTTCAACTAAAACAGTGATCTGCTTCTACAGGATTACATTTAGTTGTCCCTGGCCTTCAGATCCACTTTTGCAGAGTTGTGTCCGATCACGTCAACCAACCTTAACGTTCTAATGGCTGTCCGTCTCTCCCCTATCACAAGGAATATATTTCCAAAGGGTTCTCGCTCTTCAAATATCTCCATTTACATACTGCTATCAGCGTGGTTCTTTCACACCATGTTCCTATTCGTGGTTGATTGTTAAAAAATAAACTTCGTGTTTGAAGACTTCCAGGATGTTACATTTCATCGTGCTAAAATGCCTCAGCTGTTCAATTCTCACACATTTCCTGTATCACGAAGATGGATTTTGGCACCATCCATCTTCTTCGCGGATCACTCTTTCCAGACTGATTCCATCCCTACCCTTCTCGCGCCTGATTCATTTTCCTACTAGTCGCTCTCCATGCTCCTGCTTCCCCCCTTCTGTTTCGCCTCACTTACGCACCACTTCTCGATCAGCCGCCCGCAGTGAAGATCGCCTAACTAACAACAGTTGATTTCTTCTAAGGATCAGGCATTAGTTGGTCCTCTGGACTTCAGATTACCACCGTTTGCGTTAGAGTTAACGTCCCGCGGCCGGGGACGCGACGGCAAGACATGTTGCCAGTTGGTAACAACCAGTGATCGTCATGCCTGCGACGTCCTAATGGCTGTCCGTCGGCCATCATCACAAGGAACCCCGAGTTCCACAAGGAGTGCACTATCACTCGATCAAATATTACGGCCTCAGGGCGTTTTGTTACTGCCCACTAGCACAAGTGGACTTACTGACATGTGGATCTTCACTCTGCAAGTGCGCCAAATACACTTCCGCTATTTGGGGGCGGACACCGATTGAAATTTCACGGGCTAAAATGGGGACCTAACGGTGCGTGTTGCATGGAAGACTCGCAGAGGAACACAGCGCGAGTCGAATAGGCCGAAAGTGGCAATCCTGTCTAAGTTGTAAGTAGGCGGGGAGGCGAGGCAGGCCTATGGCCAGTGTACGATCGCGCTGGTCGGGGGGAGTGCAGCAGACACCGGGGATAACTGTCTTTGAGATTGTTTGTTGTGTTCTTTGCTTAGTTGTATTTTTAGTGTCTCCACAAAAGGAGGCGGAATGAACTGAAGCAGCAGAATGACAGACAGGTCAGGCTAGAAAATCTCCGGGCCCTGGTGAATGATATGACAGCGCCTTGGGGGGGCAATGGGATGGAAGGGGGACGGGGTAAGGGAGGCTGCACAAACGAAGGTGGTGGTCCAGTCCTTTAAAACAAGGAGCCTTTACGCAGATAGAACGAAACTCTTAGGTCTTTCACGCTCGAATTAATCAACTTTCTTGGATAAAAACTTCTCACTCTTTGGTGGGCGGGGCAAATCGGGGGGCTGGGGTTGGGGGGGGGCTGGGGGTTATAACCATTTAAAGCCTGTCTCGATTTGATGTGTTCTGCCTCTGGGTTTGAGATGAAGAGATGTAGTCAACAGAATATTCAACGTGGTATGTGTATTGTTTTTATTGATGTGAAGAGATATTAGGGTGATGTACCTCGGCTTACTGGACAGCTGCTCTGTGGTGTACATATGAAATGAACGCCTGGGGACTGTCTTCGGCTGACGAAGTTCTCTGTGTGTCTTCCCCTGTCTTATCATTTCCCGGCCGAGTCTCTTCAAACTGTTCCAAGTTCCAGACGGTCATCATAAGACAGGACACATGCAGCGAAGCCGAGTCTCTTCACTGTTTTCAGTGGATCCATTTCAGGCCTCACACCGCATTCTGTGTTGTGTGTGTGTGTGTGTGTGTGTGTTTGTGTGTTTGTGGTGTGTGTGTGTGTGTGTGTGTGTGTTGTGTATTTGTGTGTGTGTGTGTGTAGGTGTGTGTGTGTGTGTGTGTGTGTGTGTGTGTGTGTGTGTGTTTGAGTGGTGTGTATGTGTGTGTGCGTGGTGCGTGCGTTCGTGTGTGCGTGCTGTGCGTGCGTGCACTGTGTGCGTGCTTGCGTGCGTGTGTGTGTGTGGTGTGTGTGTGTGTGTGTGTGTGTAAGTCGCGTGTTTGCGTGATGTACGCGCGTAGCGTGCGCGTGCGTCGCCGTGTGTGTGGTGCATGTGTGGTGTGGTGTGTGTGTGTGGTGTGTGTGTGTGTTGTGTTGTGTGTGTGTGTGTGTCCGTCTGTCTGTCTGTCTGCTGCTTGCCTTTCAATGTTTTCTTTACTTTTCTTTTCTTTTCTGGGTTTTTTTTTTCTAAAGAAGGTTAATTTCAGAGAAATGGCACCATCACAGTGCATCAGGTTCATCTCCTGGGCGAGTTCCAACAGCAGGCCCTGTCTCACCGAGCTGAAAGAAAATCAGGTTGAAAAATAAACGCTGTCTTTCCCTTGCCAAAAGACTTATCTTTTCTCAGTTTACAGATCCAGATCATTCGGCCATTACAATGTTTATTCACGCGTCATTCGGTAAACAGTTGTCAAAACAAACTCCAGACGTGCAGATCCTAGATGAATCGACAACACAGTGCCTGCCGTACAGGCGTATCATGTCACACTTATTATTTCATTTTGCATGACAGACTGAACTGAGTCATAGGGCAAAATAGACCTTTCCGAGAAAGAAATCAAGGGAAAATAACTCGTGTCTTTCCATCGCAAAAAGAGTTACCTTACCTTGGCTTATATGCCCGGCAAATGGATCTACAGAGTCAACTATTTGATATGAAGTGCACCCCAAGATAACGATAGCGATATGGACGGTCTCCTCTAGAAACGCACTACGTTTACTCCAGT
>JADBJO010010920.1:15000-17500 GCA_016801955.1 Conus betulinus
TCTCTATAGGTTTCTAAATTTGATGCATGAAATGGAACTCCTAGGGAAAGTTTATAGGCTTTGCAGTCAACACTGTATTTTAGTCAGTAAATGTTGTGGAGCATTAAAAACAATACCTTCTATGCATAGGTCAATTTCGAACGCACAAGTGACGTTGACAGTAATATCAATATTTTCGTATCCTGTCCCCACTTTTGTTTACTAATGATTTTTAAGAAGTTTAAGCTCCTTCTTGCTTTAGTTAGTATATGCTCAATATGTCTGGTCCAGGAAAGTTTTGATGTGAGATAGACACCCCAAAACTTAGTTGTTTGAGTATATCGTATGACTGAACCATGGATTGAAAATACAGGAAAATTTTCAGGGTTGTATCCTGAATTGAAAAGCATCATAGTGGTTTTTTTTCAAGAAATAATGAAAGACCATTTTCAGTCATATATTTGCTTATTTTTGTCGAGTTCGTCATGGTATAACTTCTTGGTGTAATTCAGAGCTCTGGTTGGAGTTTTTCTTTTCATTGATAGTTTCATCCATAAACATATGTCTTCGGCATATTGAACTAAAACTGCACTTGCATTTTTTTCGATAACCCCCTAGGAAGATCTGACATTAGAATATTGAACAAGATGGGGGCAATGGCTGATCCCTGAGGAAGGCTCATATGAAGAGATCTAATAATGGAGTACGTATTCCCAATCCTTGTCTGTATTGATCGATTAAAAGAAAGCTTTTCATAAAATCAAACGTATTACCCACAATACAAACTTTTCGTAACTTTGTCAGTAGTCGAATGTGCCACACTTTTTTTTCGTACGCCTTTTTGATGTCAAAAAAACGTTGCAAAAAACATTCTTTCGTCCGGCAAACTGTTGCTTAATTTGAGTAGTTAGTTTTTTATCAGGTAATCAATGGTTGATCTACCTCTTCTAAAGCCTGCCTGATTATTTGGAAAAACCTTATACTTTTCACAATAGTGATTAAGTCTCCCTAATATAATTCTCGTCATAAGTGTACATGTATGTGACGTTTAACGCAATTGGTCGATAGCTGTTTTTATCATTCCGGGGCTTTCCTTGTTTATGAATGGGTACAACAGTTTCTGGTCTGTTCTGAATCTTTATCACTAAGCTGTAACTCATGTTCTGCTCTGTACTTTCGTTGTCCTATAGTCCATCGCTGCGACTCTTATTTGCAACATATCAGCAAAGGCTTCCGTTTTTTTCATAATTAGTTGGCAAATCACAATGAGACAAACTGGATACTGTTGCGATTTTACGCCAGTCTTCATTGTTTTCAATTTTTCCCATACGTTTCTGAAGATCTTTATGATTTGAAACTTCGTTTGTACAAAAAGATGGCCAATGTTCTTTTTGGCTTCATCTATTACTCTGTTATATGTATTTTTTGGCTTTTTTTCATTTCCACGTGATTTTCAATGGGTTGGTGCTTTAGATAAGCATTAAATTTTAACTTGTCTCGTCTTTTGCTCCCTGATAAGCTTCAGTCCACCAAATGTTGCAGACATGCTTTTTTGATGTTATTTGACTTATACTTGGGAATGGATTCGTCAGCGGCATGCAGAACAGCTTTAGTAAACATCATGTATAAGGTGTCAACATCTTGAACGGAAGTTTCGAACCCATTATAAGAAAGTAATATGTTTGTAAATTGTTCCAGTCAGCACGTTCTTAATTTATATTTTGGAATCTTGTCTTCTGTTTGAGTCTATAGCGGAAGGTTGATCTAGATCAAACCTGGTAACAAGTAATATATGATCACTGTTCAGAGGATCTCTATTGGGGGTTCCAGGTACAAAAGGGTGTTAACTCAGGTGACGCCAGTGTTAAGTCGATGGCGGTGGCTCTATGATTGGGGTTATCGAATATGCGTGTGATTCGCCCATCGTTTAGAAGACACAGGGAGGCATCCACAAGATTTTCAACAAAGCGGTTTGCTTGTAACTGTTTAACATTCCATTGCCCAGAAAGGTGAGTGAGCATTAAAGTAAACCGTGATTAAGAATTTTTGGTTTTATTTTGTTCTGCTTGTAGCGCACGAATCCATTCAGTGCTCTGCTCATTTGGACCAAGGGATAGGTAGACAGAAACTATGGTTAACAGTGAAGAATTGAATCCAACAGTAACAGCAGAAGATTTAAGTTAGATATATCAGATGGTGCAGGACTGGAGCAAGGAGTGTAAGAAACCCCCTCACGTACATAAACAGCCGTAGAGACTTTTCCAGTGGTATCATCCTTTTGATGGATTGGTGGATAATAGTAATTATCTACCTTTGGCAGCTTTTCTTTTCTCAACATTCAAGGACTGAAAAGACAGAATCTTGCGATCGTGTTGTGCGAGATGGTGAACTAAACAGTCTAAATTTTCAACAATGGAACGACAGTTCCACTGGAATATATCAAAATGTTCTCACTAATTCTACCCATTATTGGAAACCAGTCAAATGAAGTTAAATGTAAAATTTAATTCTAAATCAAAGT
>JADBJO010010920.1:25000-27500 GCA_016801955.1 Conus betulinus
CGCGCGCGCGCACACACACAGAGGTACATCGCATCGCATCAGACCCACGTTGATCTCTTCACAAACTCGATCTATTTTTCTTCGTATGTTGACCACGCTTCGCTAAGTTTCTCGCTTTCTCTCCATTCAATCTTTCCGTTCAAACCTTTGGCCATTCATTCTTTTGAACTCGCCCCGCTTCCTCCCCCCCCCCCCACCCGGTCGTCACCCCCAATATCCTCTCGCTATCTGGACGTGGATGAACGGTGGCATGGACGTCCAACTTCTTAACTTCACTGTGGAAATCTTGGGGTCCTCAGCGGTATCCTGTTTACCTTAGCTTTAAAATCGTTCCGATTTTCAAACCTACCCAGCCTTGTGTTTGCTGTCCGCCTATCATTGTAGTGTGCGTCTGTCACCATTTCTTTACAGCACTTTTCCTTCTTGTCCCTTCATGACCATCCATTCTTATCACTGCATGGTTTAGCATGTTCTCTGTTGTATTCCACCACTTTCTTGCTCACGTTTCGCTTTCCCTCCTTCCTTTGAAAATTTGTTCCACTTTCTTCTATCGACCACTCAATTTCACCCCAGTCTTGCGCTTGTCACTCCCATTTTTGTTCATTTTTTTCCGTTTAAACTCTTTCTTTACCATAACAATCTATTCACTGTTTGCGCGTACGCATAATATCGGTTAGAATGAGCCGTAGAATGGGCATGCCATAGTTCATTCATGCAACATTTCCATATATACCCTAGAAGCAAACTTTGAAACATCCACCGTGCTATTCTTTCGTTTCTGGTTTCTAACTCCTTCCTTTACATTAAAAACAAAATTCCGAACCATTCTACTCTGAAAGCTTTGTGTTCCGTCCTTTGCTGCCCTGGCATCCCTCACACGCATTTCACTAGGAGGGGAAGGTGGGGTGGGGTGGAGAAATGAGCAGCCTAGGACCAATGTCAGTGATAAATCAGGGAAGATGGGATGGCATGAAAATGGCATCATCACCTTCATCTGAGTTCCTCTGCTTAATGCTTCTCAATAACTGCCTTTCCGCTTTCATTATAACCTATTTCCCCAGGTAGTAATCCACATCTTCCTGCATTCTCGTCTCCCGTTACAATGCATTTTCTGTCGTCGCCATTAACATTCACAATATCTACTGCAGTTGGCGTCAATCCCGTACCATTAAACTCTCCGGCTTCCTCTTCTCTGCGTTGGGGATACCAGGGGGTGGGTAAGAGAGAGAGAGAGAGAGAGAGAGAGAGAGAGAGAGAGAGAGAGAGAGAGAGAGAGAGAGAGAGAGTGCGTGCGTGCGTGCGTGCCTGCGTGCGTGTGTGTGTGTGTGTGTGTGTGTGTGTGTGTGTGTGTGTGTGTGTGTGTGTGTGCGTTGGCAGTACAAGAATCACGTAGCACATAATACGAGAGAGCGAACGAACAAACAAAGTTGAATGCTATTAACCGTAAAGCCCATTCAGCAAATCGGCGCGATGTACAATAACAAAACGCGACTCGATTTGAATTTCCATTGACATGGAAACCACAGCAATATCTTTTCATTGACCTGACAGCAATGTTTATTTTTTTTCACTTTGCATGGAAACCACAGCAATGTCTTTTTTCACTTTGCATGGAGGCCACAGCAATGTCTTTGTCTTTCACTTTGCATTACAAAATCGAGAACGAGAAAATGTCACTGGATATCTTTTACTGTCAGTTCTGTAGACGACGGTTGCCCCAGGTAGAACTGGATCAATCCGTGGAGAGCGTGCTGCCGCCGTTGAGCACGCGCTTGGGTCTCTGCAAGTTTCTGTGTTGACGGTGCGTCTTCCTTTCCGAAGACTGGCCAGTTTGAGACACTCCTCTGATGACGTGTGTCTTCTTCCTGCTTCAGAAACCAGAAAAAGCAATCGTCCTCCGAGCGCTGATCGCAGGAATATTCCAGAACGACATCACCTGACTTACACTACAGCACACCCACATCGTCCGTACGATGGAAGACGATCTCTCCCGAAATCTTTATTGCTGTGTGAATCTTTCAGTCGTCTCTGCACCTGTCAGTATGTCATAGTAGCGACATACTCCTCGACCATTCCCAAGAAAACCCCGTAACTATTTTGTCTATGGATTGTTCTGGACTTATGTTTGATGTCCGACGGGTGGATTTCTGGGTCACTGATGCTACACTCCCACAGATCGGCGTGCAACGACAGAAGGGCATCCTGAATATGCGACGTTCTCACCATCATGGCGATGTGTTCCTCCGTACTGTGCTGTGTACTGTGTTCGTCCGATTCGGTGTTAGGCACGGCCAGTTCATTGGCATCACTAGAGGTACCGAGACCAGCACCAACCTGTTTCTGCTGCTTGGTTCTCTCGTGATCCCGTCGCACCTGGCTGGGGGGTTCTTCCTGTAGTGCTGAACTTGCGTTTTCCGGTTCAGCACAGGATCCGCCATTGTTGTTGTTGACACTGGACTGACCGGCTTCAGTCGTAGAACGACCACTGTGTTGTTGCCAT
>JADBJO010010920.1:35000-56153 GCA_016801955.1 Conus betulinus
ACAGTGAGACGGAATCCAGCAAAAAAAAATCAACTGTTGTACCTCTTGATATAAGAATACTGACAAGATGTTTTATTTCTAAGATCACCTCACCTCGATTTTTTACAGCAATAGATTCAAGGCCTTGTAGGACAGACTTAGAATCCACACAGAAGAAAAGTGCTTTGTAGATAGTAAGTGGAGTATCAACAAGAAAGTTAAGCGCCATTAGAATTGCCACCAGCTCAGCCGTGAAGATAGAATACCCCTTTCCGAGATGAAAAGATTTTTCAACTTTAAGGGTAGGAATAACAAAACCACTTCCAGCTTGTTCATTAAAAGTGATCCATCGGTGTGAAAACTTTAAGGTGATGTGAATAATTACTATCGATATGAGATTTGGCAAGAGAGGACAATATATTATTATTAACATTCTTTTGTAGATCAGTATATTTATAATCAAAACATGCGGTGTGCAATTCCCATTTGGAATCGGGGATACAGGGAAAACGATCAGCAATATTCTTGGGATCAATCTCAGCGTCTTTCAATAGTTTTGAGGAGTATGTCATTATGGTTGTATTAGATTTAATAAATCTAGCTCGCTTCGGGAAATGGATATCTGATCGTAAAGCTAATTCATCTTTGCTTGAGTTCTGAACAGATGAACTACGTAGGATGAATTTAGCACAGGCCAAGTTTCTATGGTCGTCAAGGGCAGAACTCCGGCTTCGTAATACGTCCTGATGCACTGGCATGAAATGGAACACCTAGTGCGAGTCTAAAAGCCTTGCAGTCTATGCTTTGCAACTTTTTAAGTAAATAGTTTGGTGCGCTGAAGAGAACACTTCTTGTGCGTATGATAATTTTGATCTTACGAGAGATGTCGAAAGGTGTACTAAAGTTTGTGTATCTGCACCCCAATTTTGTTTACTGATTACTTTAAGAAGATTAAGAGATTTGCTGGCTTCGTTGACAATATGTTCAATATGGTTGTTCCAAGTTAACTTAGAGGTAATATTTACTCCTAAAAATTTTATCTCGGTGACATAATTCAATACATTGTTATCTACCTTAAAAGTAGGAATATTGCAAGTACTTCCACCAGCGTCAAAAATAACATCATGTGGGTTTTTTCTGCCGATAAACTAAGGCCGTTTTCAAACATAAATATTGTATATTATCTAGGTCACGCTGATATGTTTTTTTAATAAAATTGAAAGATCTGACTGAAGTTTTCTTCTTTAAAGTTACGTTCATCCACATGCAAATATCGTCAGCATATTGCACCAAGGAGCAGTTTTTAGATAAATGCTTTGGGAGGTCGCATATCAGAATATTAAAAAGTAGCGGAGCGATGACCGATCCCTGAGGAATGCCCATTTGTAGACATCTCTTACTGGAATAAACATTTTGTATCTTTGTTTCCATACTTCTATTGGTCAGAAATGCTTTGATATAGTTATATATATGACCAGAAAGACCAATGGTTTTCAGTTTATATAAAAGTCTCTCATGCCAAACATGGTCATACGCTTTTCTAACATCAAAGAAAGTAGCGAGGATATTTTTTCTTCTTGCAAATTGTTGTTTTACATGAGTCGTCAATTTTACCAAGTGGTCTATTGTTGATCTGCCTTTTCTAAAGCCTGCTTGTGTAGCCGGAATTATACCATGTTTCTCACAGTGATATACAAGCCTACTTAAAACAATTCTTTCCATTAACTTACACGTGTGAGAGGTGAGGGCAATCGGACGGTAACTATTTATGTTGGATCTAGGTTTGCCCTGCTTTAAGATCGGTACGACTACAGATTCTTTCCAAACAGAAGGGATACTTCCATCTTGCCAGCATTTTTTGTTATGATGTTATGAAGAAACGATACAAAATTTTCTGGCAGGTGTTTTAACATCTCATTCGAAAGTGCATCCAGACCAACTGATGTTTTTTTTTTGTTGGTAATGATATTATTGCATTTCTTAATTCCTGTAGAGTGATATCCGCGTTTAGATAATGGTCATTTTTTTCTTCTGGATCACAATACAAATCGTTATTCTTTGAGTTTTTCCCTCATAGCTTTGCATTTATCAGAAAGGCTATTTGTGGAACTATTCTTTGCAAATATATCTGCGAACGCTTCGGCTTTTTGAGCAGCAGTTGGAAATTGCTCATTTTCTAAAAAGTAATTGGATAAGCTGGAAGATTCACTCCCTGTTTCATTTCATGGACCTTTGTCCAAACTTTTTTAACGTCGTGGTGATCTGAGACTTCGGTGAGACAAAAGGACGACCAGTGGTCCCGTTTAGCTTTTCAATGACTCTGCTGCTCATATTCTTGGCCCGTTTCATAGTGACATTGTTTTTCGGCTTGTCTTTAACATATTCTTTGTATTTTAGTTTCTTTTCGTCAACAGCACGTTTGCAGGATTCCGTCCGTCCACCACACCTTTCCACTATGAACTGATCTTTTTTGTAATTATTGTAATTATTGTTTTGGGGATGGATTTGGTTGCAGCGTACAAGACCGATTCAGAAAAACGAGTGTACATAGTTTCAACGTCCTGGTTTTCACGAGTTATTACATTAAAAGACATTAAAATAGATTTGAATTTCTCCCAGTCAGCTCGTTTGTAATCATATTTTGGAATTTTATCAACTGTGTTGTCTTGTGCAACTGTAAAACCTCTGAGGGATATGGTAATAGGGAGGTGGTCACTTCCCCAAGTGTCTTTATCAACCTGCCAGGAACAGCTAATAGCTAAAGATGCGGAGATGAAAGAAAGATCAATCGCTGAGGGCCTATGGTTTAGGGATCTGGGAGTCTAGTGACACGCCCATCATTTAGAAGGTACAGGCCAGAATCAAGAATATTTTCTACCAGGCGATTTGAGCTAACTTTAGAGCAACAACTGTCCCAGAAGGGAGCATGTTCGTTGAAATCGCCGGCGATCAACCACTTCTGATTTTGCATGTCTATAGTACGTAACCAGTCAGTGTTACAGTCAATCACTCCTTTTGGGAGGTATAAAGAGACTATGTTTAGTGTTAACGATTTATCGAATCTTACACACACTGCGCATGAGTGAATATTCACAGCATTTTTCTGGAACCGGCGATGTTATAAGGCGGTAAGACAACTGTTCATGTATGTAGATGGCTGTAGACACTTTTTCGCCTTTAGCAGTCTGCTGACACACTGGGGGATAGAAAAAGTTTGCCAGCCGTGGTAGTTTATCACTGGTCACATTTAGTGACTGCAGAATTAGAAACGGAGAATGAATTATCTGCAATGAGCTCTTGAAGGTGGGAGATGTTAGTTGCCACCGAGCGACAATTCCACTGCAATATATCTATTTTGGGCTCTTTAGCCATAAAAAGTCAAAACAGTAACAAAAATTACTAAACGCTTCTAGGGGGGAAAAAAAAAAAAAAAAGTAAAATAAACAGATGAATGCAAATGGGTGGAAACGGAACTATTCAACTAGATGAGTCCGCAAAATCATGGACTAATGTGGGAGAAATCAGTTTTAACTGGGTACAAAAAAGATATAACAAAAATGACGATGTTAAATGCAATCAAAGCATTGACACAGTTGACAGAAGGACAGTCATGGGAACCAGCAGAAGAAGTCACGCCGTGGCGGTAGCACCGGAGCCATGTAGCTGTAGTGGTGCCGGTACTGTCGCCGTGGACGGGGTCCATCGTCCTTGTAGGGGTCTGCTGGGGACAGATCGTGCAGGTCGTCTTGGTTTGGACCAAAACAGGTAGTGAAGATGACGACCAGGTTCCCAGCAAAGACACTCAAGCCTCGTTTTTTTGAAGGGTGGATGTTGTCCCGCATGTACTGGGCCTTGTTGCTGACATTTTCATGAGACACAAACGATACGTTCTTATCACCATGAAGACTAGACAGTACATGGGCGTTGAATATTTCACGTTTTGTGTTTAGGTCTGAAAGTCTGGTAGGAGCGACCCGGCTGATGATGATACGCATTTTTGGATATTTCTTTCTCAGACTTTGAACGAGCTTGACAAAGTTTTTTGATGTTTCCTGTGTGTCTTTTGTGTTTTTGAGATCGTTCACACCTACATGGAGTACAATGGCATCTGTATAATCCACTGTATTGTCCAACAGAGTATTCTCACATTCCTTTATTGTGTGTAGCACTTCTGACGTTTTACAAAGTGCAAGCCATACCCCAACCTAGTCTTTCTTCACATATGCCATTTAACACAGAATCCGAGACGATCAAAACTTTGGGGAGATCGGAGTTGCTGCCCGTTTCATCTCTCTCCGAATTGTTTGCTTCTAGAATTAAACTGCTGTTTACAGGTGAGTGGTGGTAAAGGTTTGGGGAACTCTTTTTGATAGTTTGTTGGGCGTTTCCTGTACTTTTTGTTCTTTGGACAGAATCGACATGGGTTCGACACTTGGGACCAGGGCTCTTTCTCGTGACGTGATATCTTTTTTACAGCCTGTTTTTACGTCATTTGTTTTTGCGTCACTCTGATCGTCCACTGTATGTTGTGTAGATTGCCCGACCTTGAGCCTGACAACATCGGAAAAACTTAGTTTAAACATTTTTTTTTCAGACACCGGTGTTTCTTCTGTTTCATGTCTTGATGTTGTGTATTCTGTCTGAGTGTCACTGTCCTTTGTATTGGTGACTTTGTTATCTTTTTGTCGTATGATGGAATAAAGCTTATCGATTCCATCAGTGATGGTAGATTTCAGATCTAACGTAGAGGCATTCATTTTTTCAAGCAATAGCTCTGCATTAGAAAAACCTTCAGCCGAAACATTTTTTATAAAACTAGCATACACATCGGGGACCTCTGTCTGATTGTTTTGATCTTGACCACGATTACAGACATTACGAATATCAGCTATATCATTTCGTTGGCGTACATTTTCTTGCCCAGTTTCATTTTTTTCTTCCTCGATCTCCGAAAGAAGCTGAGGGGTCATAAATTTGGTGGCACATACCTGACACATGTATTTTCGGTGGGAACGAATAAAAACACACAACATATAGTCCGGGCGTTCACCCTGGTTCAATTTTTCATTATCTTTTTGATACAAATCTGAAGCTGTAGCAGACTTGTTCCGAGACACAACTGTGACTGGCATCTTACTGCACACACTGGAAATTTCTTGAAGCTTTTTGAGCCCCGCGTTCTCCCCATGACTGTCTTCTGACGGGAGCAGCTAGAAGAGAAAGCTGTCCATCGCCATGTTGTTACGTCATTACGTGTGTGTGTGTGTGTGTGTGTGTGTGTGTGTGTGTGTATCTGCGTTATGTGAGAGACAGACAGACAGACAGAGACAGAGACAGAGACAGACAGACAGACAGGCAGACATCAGGCAGGCAGGCAGGCAGACAGGCAGACAGGTAGACAGACAGACAGACACATAGACATAGACCGACAGAAGGAGCGAGAGACAGTGAATAAGAGAGACAGACAGACAGACAGACAGACAGACAGACAGAGAGGATGGGGGATGAGGGGGGTGGGGGTGCGGAAACAGAGACAGAGACAGACAAATAGACAAAGAGACAGACAGTCAGACAGAGGGAGAGCACACACACATTTGGACGGTAGGATCGGCTGCCGATTCTACAAAACAAATCACAAAACAAAGATAGCTTACAGAGCTATTGAGAGTGGGCTGGGTGTTGGAGGGCTTTAATTTGGTTGTGGTAAGATTTCATTGTGAAAGGATCTTACGAAGAACGCACGAATTAGTAACAACAAACAAAAAAAAAATTAGCCATTATCAACGAAGCGCAGGAGTGAAAATCAATGTCATAAAGGTAATCAATGACTCCACCCCCTTTCCCTTCCTCTTCTGTAGCCCCACACCACCTAACCCCCTATCCCCAGCACTACTACTCCTCCCGTGCTACCCCTTCCACCCCTTCCACCTCCCTCCTCCCTCTCCCCTCTCTCCCTCCGTCTCCCCCCTCCCCCCCCCCCCCCCCCCCCCCCCCCCCACCAACCCGCCCACCAAACCTCCCTCTGCATGTGCTCTATCTTAATCTTCTCAATTAAACATCACGGCACGCAGCCAGCATGTCTTGCTGGTTGTGCAAGGGAGAGACAGATCGATGAGGGTGGACGGTTTGAGGAAGACCTCAATACAGGAGTACGGGGGTACCTGGGAGACTGCATCCCTCTGACAAGGTCACACTAATCATGGGTCTGTTCTTCCACTCGCTTCGTGGGGGGGGACTAGAACGGTTTTGCCACACAAGGGAGATAATGGTTGATAAGCAAGGTAGGAATGATTTCCCGTGCATCTCTCTCTCTCTCTCTCTCTCTCTCTCTCTCTCTCTCTCTCTCTCTCTCTCTCTCTCTCTCTCTCTCTCTCTCTCTCTCTCCGTGTCTTTGTCTCTCTCCCACATTCTCTCTATGTATGTATGTATGTATGTATATACATAGAGATGGATGGATGGACGGATGGATGGATGGTTTGGTGGATGGGTGGACGGATGTTTGGATGGATGGATGGATGTTTGGATGGATGGATGGATGTTTGGATGGATGGATGGATGTTTGTTGATGATGGATGGTATGGTTGGATGGATGGATGTTTGGATGGATGGATGGATGTTTGGTTGGATGGATGCCTGTAAGTATGTATGTGTGTGTGTGTGTGTGTGTGTGTGTGTGTGTATGTGTGTGTGTGTATGTGTATGTATATATATATATATATACATGCATGTCTTTGTATATGTCAGTGTGTGTTGGTTCACACATAAACACATACATACATACATGCATGCATACGCACATATGCACATACGCACATACATACATACATACATACATACATACATACATACATACATACATACACACACACATACACACATACACACATACATACAAACGCATGCACACATACATACATGGATGTACAGTCGAAGCAAGTTAACAAATTTATCAACGTTTTACACGTATAGATAATATCAGAATTATTTTTAAGTGTATATACAGAGAGAGAGAGTGAGAGAGAGATAATTTGTTGACATACAAACACTATCTATCTATCTATCTATCTATCTATCTATCTATCTATCTATCTACTATCTATCATCACACACACACACACACACACACACACACACACACACACACACACACACACACACACACACATATATATATATATATATATATATATATATATATATATATATATATATATATATATATATATATATATGTGTGTGTGTGTGTGTGTGTGTGTGTGTGTGTGTGTGTGTGTGTGTGTGTGTGTGAGGCTATTACATGCAATTAAATCATTAATGTCCCTTGAGGAAGACCAAAGAGGACAAAAATATTGAGAAAATTCAACGTGACTGTTGTTGAATTCTTTGTTTGGATGTGTGTGTGTGTGTGTGTGTGTGTGTGTGTGGTGTGTGTGTGTGTGTGTGTGTGTGTGTGTGTACATCATAGACTGTCATCAACGAATATCATTAAGTCTATAATGTTCATGGTTGTTAATAAACGAATGTCATTATAATGTTACCAATATTACTGAAAAGGTACTGGATTTTTGTGAAATCAACTATGCTCCTTACATCGGTACAAACATCGGAAATAGGTCCGACCGTGGTTCGTAGTCTGTATTCCCAATGAGTTTCGATATAACTGGTTCAGCAGTAGTAATAGAAGTAGTATCGGTAGTAGTAGTAGTGGTGGTAGTAGTAATAACAATAGAGCACAGCAGTAGTAGTAGTAGTAGTAGTAGTAGTTGTTGTTGTTGTTGTTGTTGTCTTGTGTTGTTGTTTTGTTGTCTTTGTTGTTGTCGTTGTTGATCTTTTGTTATAGTGTCTTAACAGAAATAAATTATTCAAACTAAAATACATAACAAATTGACGAAACAATTCTAATCCCCTGTTTGAAGATAGATCCAGTATCAACTTCGGCAAATTCTTTGTTTTTCGCCTCTTGGTCACCTTCCATGTTCTGACGAATTTAGGTGCATTTGTGTGTGTAACCCTAATGATTTTCAGACAGACAGACAGAGAAAGAGGCAGGGGTTAAGTCACCGCCTCTTCCATGCAGCAGAAGCTGAAAGCCTCAGAAGCAGAACCTTGCTGTTTTCCAAAGCAGAGAAGAAGAACGGTCATTCATCTGAACGATAATTCCTCTTTACTTTTCAATAAAAGTTCGACAGGCCAAGATGCTCGTGCCCTGTTAACACGCGGGAGATTTGCTCTGGTCAGGTAAGGTATGCTCTCATTCGCACTGAACTGAACAAGGAAAGAGTTGGGCAGATTGTCCGTCCATCACACTGAACTGTACAAGGGAAAAGTTGGGCAGATTGTCTATCCCTACCACCGAACTCAACAAGGAAAGAGTTGGGCAGATTGTCTATCCCTCACACTGAACTGAAACCCAAGGCCCAGGTGTGCGTCAGCGATTTCTGGAGAGAGGACGGAAACTCACAGACCGGAAACGAATCGTTCAAAATCCGTTCGAATGTGAAAGACTTTTTGCTATGCTCATGAGGCGGCCGTAAAGAAGAAACAGTCTTGTGCCGTTTGCATATAGGCCACTCCTTTTATGACATTTAATAACCGTAGAAGCTCCGTGATGCATTCGATGTTATGCACCATTGTAACGTCCCAAATTGTCGCACCTTCCCAAATTGTCATAACGACATTTTGGGATGACAGTCGAGGACCAAATTGTCGTAGCAACGACAATTTGGGTCAGACCGTACATCCCAAATGGTCGTTCCGACAATTTGGACCTGAAGTGCACATATTTTGTCCGATGCACCAGACAATGAATATGACTGACTGCTCAAATGAGAAACCGATGAGTTAAAAATGAATTGACCCAGCACTGATATAACACTAAATCACCTCTTTTTGATGAATGCAATTTAGAGTGTGCAATTTAGAGTGCGCTAACTTATCACAACGTGTTCACATCTCTTTGTATAAAGAACCGTGCATATTATCAATATGAAACTTGGTATGGATGTAAAGTGCATACCACTTTTGTTCGGCTATTTTTCATTCAGGGGGAGAGATAACTGTTGTGCACTAAAATTTGCCCGAAACCTTAACGTTGGGGCTTTTTCGAAGACTATGGTACCGAGTTTCTTCAAACTTCAAACTTTGTGTGATTATAACTTTCTGTGAGCACTACAAGTGTGCATTATTTTTGGTGACCTTTAACCTTTATTCAAGGTCATAAGATAAGCAAAACCAAAAATTTTACTGTTCGCATATCTCAAGAACCACTGATCTGATCAAGATGAAACTTTGTATACATATAACCTAAGGCAAAAGTAATTTATACATATCAGTTTTGTTGGGAATTCTTAAATTCTGGGGAGATAATTGGCATAGAATGAGTGCAGTGAAAATCTTCACATTGGCTGGTGTTTGAAGACTATAATACCGAATTTCTTCAAACTTTGCACGGTAATAAACTGCCTTGAGGACTACAAATATGCATCATTTCAGTGACCTGTGATCTTTAATCAAGGTCACAGGATGAACGGTAAAATGAATGCGTTTGACAGTTCAGTGCGTGTCGTGTGCACATTTGCTCTTTTTGTTTTCAAATAATCATATTGTGACACCACAAATGTATGATCCCAGATGCCATAATTTGTAGGTCCTGTTGTCTCTGTTGGTTTGACTCTGTTTCTTTGTGATTCCCATGTCATTGTGACAGTGTCTTTTTGGATGTCATCTTGTTGTGACACTCTACAAACAGGATGCAAGATGTGATGAAAATGACTCAGTATGTTATTCCTATTACCATAGCAGTTTTAACACACAGATATGGTGTCACATGATGTGTGAAAAAAAAAAAAAAAACACTGTCACAATAATCGGGGTAGTTTTGGGCCCAGTTATGATTCACTCACTCACACATACATATACACACGTGAGCGCGCGCGCGAGAACACATGCACACAGATGCACACACACACACACACACACACACACACACACACACACACACACACACACACACACACACACACACACACACACACACACACACATTTTTCCGGAAACCTGGAATCTTGCAGGGCGGGTGGACTATAACTTCCTTCGTATCTTTTTTTTTGTTTTTTTTTTTTTTGTTTGTTTGTTTGCTTGCTTGCTTGTTGTCTGTCGGGTCCAAAATTTTACCATTTTTTGCGTGATAAACTCAGAATGCCTGGCCAGATTTTGCTCAATTTTTCACAGCTGATAGAGTATGACAATATCTATCAGCGGATTCATACCGGAGTGATACATGACCCTGACCTTGACCTTTTGGTAATATCTTTTGAACCGCTATACCGAGGCACTTGAAACTTGGTGAGATGATTAAGCTCATAATGCCAAGACATACATGCAAATTTATAGAATCATGGGTGCTCGGGTTCTGAGAGTTTGGGGTTCGAATCCTAAAAGATAATGACTATATCTTTGGAAACACTATACTGAGGCTCTTGAAAACTTGATAGCATAATTAACCTCCGTACTACCAAGGAATATGCAAATTTACAGACTCATGGATGCTGAGGGTTTGGGGGTTCGAATCCTAGAAAACATAATCTGCTATATATCCGAAACTACCGTGGATAGAGACTTCATTTTTTGTGTGTGAACCTACCTTGACATAAAAGCTCGGTACTTGATGCAAATCGACAGATTTATGGATGCTGGGTTCTGAGGGTTCGGGGTTCGAATCCTAAAAACAAGATAATAATCTATATCTTCAGAACCGATGTACTGAGCCTCTTGAAACTTGGTAGGAGGATTAAGCTCCTTAGTACCAAGAGATATGCAAATTCACAAATTGATGAATCTTGGGATTCTGAGGGTTCGGGGTTGGAATCCTAGGAAACATAATCTGCTATATCTCCCAAACTACTGTGTGTGGAGGTTTTTTTTTTTTTTTTTTTTTTTTTTTTGTGATCCTACGAGAGAGAGAAGAGATAGAGAGAGAGAGCCAGAGAAAGAGAGATAACTTTCAGAGAGAGATAACTTCTGTGCACTAAGAGCGAGAGCCCGAAACAGAGACACACACACACACACACACAGACACACACACACACACACACAAACACACACCCACACACCACACACACACACACACACACACACACACACACACACACACACACACACACACACACACACACACACACACACACACACACACACACACACACACACACACACACACACACACAAACACACACACACACACACACACACACACACACACACACACCACACACATTACACATTACATTATCACAGAGGAGAGAGAGAGAGAGAGAGAGAGAGAGAGAGAGAGAGAGAGAGAGAGAGAGAGAGAGAGAGAGAGAGAACACACGCAGACAGATGTCTGTTTAGTTGTAAGGCGACAACAAATTAGTCAAAACAGCAGATTGATCCTTGATTGTAGACCCAAATTGCGCAGCAACAATTTAGGCAGCTACGATAATTTGGTCCTCGACTGTCGTCCCAAATTGTCGTAACGACAATTCGGGAAGGTGCGACAATTTGGTCCTCGACTGTCATCCCAAATTGTCGTAACGACAATTCGGGAAGGTGCGACAATTTGGTCCTCGACTGTCATCCCAAATTGTCGTTACGACAATTTGGGAAGGTGCGACAATTTGGGACGTAACACACAACCATTCACAGTGAAACATAATCATTTTGTTAGAGTGTTTGGACATACAGTGAGACATAAAACACTTTACAGCAGGCTCTCTGTGTAAACTTTATTCAGACATGTTCCACCTGATACGATCTGTGAATTTCTGCAGGAGATCAACATTTTTCATCTGATCAAAAATGTTACAGAAGAAAGATTTTTAACAAAATTTCCGATGCGTTTTTGGAAGGTACGTTTCAAAGGGTTGTATGAATGTGCTTTTTGTGACTTGCGAGTTGAATTCAACGCGGTGGCAGCTCTTATGACCCTCTGCGGTCGGCTAGGCTATAGAGCAACAGTACAAGGCGACATAGTTTTGTGTATGTCTTCCCCCTTTCCCAATGCTGTTCTATAATGTACTTGTGCACTGCATGACCGTAATAGCTGAGTGGAAATATGTCGATAGACAGCTACTGTTTTCGGTTTCATTCCTATATGTGGACAGTCATTCATGTCAAACACTGTCAAGATGCCAGTGAAACAAAGCATCATCATCATCTCTCTCTCTCTCTCTCTCTCTCTCTCTCTCTCTCTCTCTCTCTGCGTTCGTGACACGCGCGCGTGGGAGTGGCAGAAGGCGGAAGCTGGGGGTGATGGCTCTTCCTGGGCATGTGTGGGGGGTGTCTGTGTGTGCGCCTGTGTGTACGTGGCCAGAAGATGGTCATGGCTTCTCCTGGTCTGTTTGCTCGCCTGTCGTGTGCGGTGTCCATTGGCTTCCTCTGTCTCTCTCGCCAACCCATACTCTCTCTCTCTCTCTCTTCTCATCTCTCTCTCTCTCTCTCTCTCCTCTGTTCCCGTCCTATCTCCCTGCGCGTCCCGCTCGTGCACCTCTCCCCACCTCTCGCTCCTCACTCCGCTCTCTCTCCGCTCCTCTTGGCTCTCTCTCTCTCACTCCTCTCACTCCCCTCTCATCTCTCTCATCCCCTCCTCCCTCCTCCTTGCACCTCTACTCTCTCTCAGAACCCCCTCCCTCATCCTCCTCCCCAGGTCTCTCGTCCTCTCCCCCTACCTCTCTCTGTTACTCCTTGTCTGTACTCTCCTCTGTCTCAACCTCACTCCTATGAGGCAGTCTCCCAATCTCTCCGGTTTCTCTCTCTCATCTCTCTGCCTCTCTGCTCACACTCACGTCCTCCCCCCTCACCTCTGCTTCTCCGCTATAACTTACTTCTCTCTCAAGCTCTCCGCGTATAATCTCTCTCTCTCCTCTCTCTCCCCATCCTCAAGTCCGAGCTTTGTCGTCCATCTTCTCCTCTCCGTCCCCCCATATCTCTCTCACCGCAAAACACCTCACTCGTCTCACTCTCTCCCTCCCCCCCCCCCAGCCACTCCTCTCTCTCCCCGTCCTGGTCTTCTACTGTCTTGACTCTACCTCCTGCTCGTCTTCAAGCCTCTCCTTGTCTGGGGTGCACAATTTCTACGAGTCAGCTCTCCTAAGTCTCTCTCTCCGTGCGCTTTCTATCTCTCCTTTTTCTCTTTCTTGTCTCTGCAAGGTTACATTGTCAGTACACTCGTTGGCAGTCCCCGTCTGGGTTTTGTTTGGTTTCAGTGTTTGGGTGCACACTACGAGTCACTGTCTGTAAAACTTGTCTCTGCAAGTTACACAGCGGAGAAGGAGCTGCACTGCTGGATCGTCGCATCTGAGTCGAGCTTGAATGCTGATTCTGATTTAGTGTAAAAAAGAGTGACATAATCGAGAAAACGAAGAAAACATTACCATGTACATGGTACTGGACAGGTAGAGAAAAAATGTGTGGCCCCTGATTTTGAGCATAATATGTCTTGCTTTACCTCTATGCCGTAGAGAAAGTATTTTGTCTTGTTTGAAATGCAATTCGTTTTATAGAGAGAAGTCGAACAGCATTTAAAGTTTTCTTCTTCTCTTTCTTATCTCTCCTTTCTTATTGACATGCATGAGTATATGGTTTCGGTTGGCTGATTTGCTGAATACTTTAAACTGTCTTCAGTTGTCCGTTGACTTGATCTTTAGTTTAAAAGTTACGGTCATAGTAGTTAGAGAAGAATACAGCCCAAAGAGATCTTTGTATCGCTTACTTCCCTTGCACCAAAATGGCGCATGTTTAGCTGACGCGGTTAATTTTGATTCCAATCACACAGAATATGAAGATTTAAAAAAACAAAACCTAAAACCAGTTTAATTTAGAAATGATGCAATTAATCAGTGTTCTCGAGCTTGCGTGTGTGTGTGTGTGTGTGTGTGTGTGTGTGTGTGTGTGTGTGTGTGTGTGTGTGTATGGTGCGTGCGTGCGTGAGCGTGTGCATGCGTGCGTGCGTACGAGAGAGAGAGAGAGAGAGAGAGAGAGAGAGAGAGAGAGAGAGGGGGGGGGGGGGGCTAAGCGAGCAGGTGATCTAGTAATAGTTGTATAAATGAGTTTGCGGGGTCGACGATTGGTGCGAATGGTTCAGGTGTCCATATTAACATTGTAGTGCGGTTTGCCTTAGAGCTTACGTGCACGGTTTCTTCAGTGACAACGCAGTGGCCTTTGTCCGCTTCCCCCAACCCCTCCCCCCTCCGGCCCCTCCCCTCCCCGTCCTTCCAAATCACAGGCGTTCGCGCCCACACCGACTGAGCGCGCAAACAACAAGATCGGAGATTAAACTCATGAGCTTCTGATATATTTCATGTTCACGAATGAACTGTGCAGTCGATGGTATCTGTGCCACAGTATAGAATAGTTTCTACGTCTGCAGGCGATTTTAAGAGTGATTGCGCCATTTCGTTGCCACCTGTACGGTGACCTAGAATGAGTGAGCATCTCAAAGCGGAATGGACTGATTTATCTGACCTTTCATTGTTTCAGTTTATTCCTAGGAAATGCCGGCACTGACTTAATTGCGGATTTAGACAATAGATATGCTTATTTAAGAGTAGGCCCAATCTGAGATTACTAATATAATTGTACTTATCTCAGCATCATCATCATCATCATTGTCATTACCATCGTAATCATCTTCATTGGTTTTCATGCAGATTCAGTACAGTCATGGGTGTAAAAGAAGAAGGGCCAGGTCTGAAATCATCATCATCATCATCATCATCATCATCATCATCATCACCATCATCATCATCATCATCATCATCATCATCATCATCATCATCATCATCATCATCTTCATCAACAACAACAACAACAACACATCATCATAATCATCATAATCAGCATTACCATCACTTTCTCCTCCTTCTTCTTCTTCTTCTTCTTCTTATTCTTATTCTTATTCTTCTTTCCTCCCCATCTTATTTTTCGGCTGATTGTTCGTCGTTGATGCTGCTGCTGTTGTTCTTCTTTTTGACGTCGTCGTCTTCGTCGACGTTGTGATTGTTGTTGTTGTTCTTTATGTTGCTGTTGTTGTTGTTTGTTGTTCTCCTCCTCCTCCTCCCCTTCCCCCCTCCTTCTGCTACTTCTCATTTATAGAGAGACACTCGATTTTAAAAAGTGCGCTTGCTTGCTTGCTTGCTTGCTTGCTTGCTTGTGTGTGTGTGTGTGTGTGTGTATGTGTGTGTGTGTGTGCGTGCGTGCGTGCGTGCGTGCGTGCGTGTGCCCCCGCGCGCGTGTGTGTATGTGTGTGTGTGTGTGTGTGTGTGTGTGTGTGTGTGTGTGTGTGTGTGTGTGTGTGTGAGAGAGAGAGAGAGAGAGAGAGAGAGAGAGAGAGAGAGAAAGACAGAGACAGAGAGTATGTGTGTGGGGGTGGGTGGGATGGGGATGGATGTGTGTGTGTGTGTGTGTGTGTGTGTGTGTGTGTGTGTGTGTGTGTGTGTGTGTGGTGTGTGTGCGCGCGCGCACGCGCGCGCGCTTCCTTTGGTTCGGAAGAATGAGGATGAATATTCTTGGACATTAGATCGGTTGGGGGCAGTTCCTAGCATGGCTCGTTGTCGCCTAGCAACGGTTCAAGCCAGGCTTTGGAGGTCGGTTCTAAGAAAACACTGATATGTTTCGAATAATTATGCGTGCGCGCCTGTGATGATTATAGGACAGGGAGTTTAAAGTGTGGCTAATTATTCTAGTGGAAAGTTCTGAGATGTGTCTGTAAGCCTGTCTGTCTGTCTCTATCTCTCTGTGTCTGTCTATGTCTCCGTCTGTCTGTCTGTCTGTCCTTCTGTTTGTCTGTCTGTCTCTGTTTGTCTGTTTCTCTCTCTCTCTCTCTCTCTCTCTCTCTCTCTCTCTCTCTCTCTCTCTCTCTCTCTCATGTATAGTTTCAATGTCTGTAGTCCATGTCTGTAGTCCATGTTGTTGAACTACAGACCCACTTAAGATTTTAGAAAAATAAAATGCGAAAGTTTCTCAGAATATAAATATTAACTCAAATAAGATTAAAAAAAAATTTCCGAGAAAAGGTTGATATTCAATAGCCAGAGAGAGAGAGAGAGAGAGAGATAGAGAGAGAGTACAAAACTGATCTTTGGAAAGAGTTATAATACCAATTATAAACATTTCTTAATATCTGTTCACACATTTGTCGCCATAATATAGTGTTATCGTTGTATGTAGAGATTAAGAAGCCACGATAATAACGTTGTTGTCTGAGTGTAGAAGCCTTTCATTCTGAACGATTACTCACGAAAATGTTTCTAAGCATATTGAAGGCAAAACACGTAGCTAGCTTACTGTTCAGTATGGTATGGAAGTGCAGGGCTTGGAAAGCCTGATGGACAGTGTTAAGAATTGAACCAATGCACTTGGAAACACATTGCGTTTGGTCTGTGTGCTCTGTGTTGTCATTTCTGCTAGGCAATTCGGCGTCACAATCAACATTCGTTAGGAGTTACGGGCATGTGGTTTATTTCATCATGGGGGCAAGAGTTACCCTGCTTGTACATACTTTGCTTTGCTGTTCCCTGCCTCATTTGGGATTTCCTTTAAGGCATCTTTGGCATTTCCATGCAAAAGTTTATAATAAAAGAAACACGTAGAAAACTGGTGTAGATTTTGTTTATTTGAATACGAATACGGTTTTGGTTGGATTAACTGTGGAATTGATCACGTTGAGGAATTGGTCACGTTGAGGAACTGGTCACGTTGAAATATGGTTTCTGACTTCCGGCAACGCCTTGAAGATTGCCATTCACAGGACCGGTCATTTCAGTATCATTTCAATTGTAGTTCAGCTGACTAATGGAGAGGATCATTTCTGGGTCCTTTTAATTGTAGTTCAGCTGACTAATGGAGAGGATCATTTCTGGGTCCTTTAATTGTAGTTCAGCTGACTAATGGAGAGGATCATTTCTGGGTCCTTTTAATTGTAGTTCAGCTGACTAATGGAGAGGATCATTTCTGGGTCCTTTTAATTGTAGTTCAGCTGACTAATGGAGAGGATCATTTCTGGGTCCTTTTAATTGTAGTTCAGCTGACTAATGGAGAGGATCATTTCTGGGTCCTTTTAATTGTAGTTCAGCTGACTAATGGAGAGGATCATTTCTGGGTCCTTTTAATTGCAGTTCAGCTGACTAATGGAGAGGATCATTTCTGGGTCCTTTTAATAGTAGTTCAGCTGACTAATGGAGAGATCATTTCTGGGTCCTTTTAATTGTAGTTCAGCTGACTAATGGAGAGATCATTTCTGGGTCCTTTTAATTGTAGTTCAGCTGACTAATGGAGAGATCATTTCTGGGTCCTTTTAATTGTGGTTCAGCTGACTAATGGAGAGATCATTTCTGGGTCCTTTAATTGTGGTTCAGCTGACTAATGGAGAGATCATTTCTGGGTCCTTTTTAATTGTAGTTCAGCTGACTAATGGAGAGGATCATTTCTGGGTCCTTTAAATAGTAGTTCAGCTGACTAATGGAGAGGATCATTTCTGGGTCCTTTTAATAGTAGCTCAGCTGACTAATGGAGAGATCATTTCTGGGTCCTTTTTAATTGTAGTTCAGCTGACTAACGGAGGGGGTCATTCATTTCAGGGTCAATTTAATTGTAGTTCAGCTGACTAATGAAGGCGGGTCATTTCAGTGTCATTTTAATTGTAGTTCAGCTGACCAATAGAGGCGCTCAGGGGAGGGTAGTCAACGCCACACCACATCCAAGTCACCGAAGGATTTGAAATATGTTCAAGGTTAACGGGATAGCTCATTCTTGGGAAACCAAACACATCCCGATGATCACATTGTTTTTGGAAAACGTATTACAAAAGAGCTCCGATTCTGAGTACCAAGCACTGCATTTTGTTATTGAAAGTGCATGCTTTATACCAGTATTGATGATTTGCATTATTGTGACAAATAATTCAAAGAGAATGTGAAGCACACTTTCGTTGTAATAAATAAAATGTAAGACAAAGGTTTACTGAAGTAAGTCATTGCGATCCCTTTTCTTCCCTGTGTGTATTCATGTGACTTAAAATACTCAAAATATATTTTAAAATACGTTTATCCGTCTAACATGCCTCTGATATTATAAAACAGATATCTTCCTAACGAAAGTTCAGTTTTTACAGACGCTTAAGAAATAATGTGGATTATTTGCGCCTTGAAATGTCCACTGTCTGTCTCATGACTATTCGTCTGAGCGTAGGGCGAGTACGTGAATACACTTTTTGTTTTTGAATTTTATTTCTCTCTATTCTTCCTGGCCCTATGTGTTCCATTCTCTCTCTCTCTCTCTCTCTCTCTCTCTCTCTCTCTCTCTCTCTCTCTCTCTCTCTCTCTCTCTCTCTCTCTCTCTCTCTCTCTCTCTGTGATTTCAGGGACGAATGGAGCCGTCACTCTGGGACAGATTATCTGGGCATCTGCACGGACGACATGACGTCAGAGCAGTGTTTTTCTACACCTACCTCAGTGTGTACTCGCCCAGCCAGAGCCAGGGCCAAAAACAGGGTAATTTTTTTTTTTTTTTTTATTATGTATTGATGGGTTCATATTGAAATTAAGAGCGCTTTTGCACACGTCAAACACACAAAAACCCCTCTTATTTGCTAGAAAACAGTTATAGCCAACTCACTTCAAAGATACATAACCTACTGACTAAAGCTACCCTTTCACCGCCCATCTTGCGCTGAATTTGAGAAGATGCGTGATTGCTCGTCCTGACGTTGTTGTGTGGCCTGAAGAAGACCTACGAGGTCAAAACGCGTCGTGTTTTGTCTTGTAATTTGCTTGTCCATCTTAGCCGACCGAGTTAGTTAATGATGATTTTAGAATTTAAAGCTATCCAGTACACACCCAACATAGACTGCTGTATACATCTGAGGTGTCTTTATGTTGATGCTTTGTGCTGCTGTGTGTGTGTTTCCCCGCCTGAACAAGACCCAATAGGTTGAAACGCTTTTGTGTTTTGTTACCTGTTTGTTCATTCCTTTGGTACCTTAGCCAATTAATTTTTTTTGCCCTGACTTTATGGTAGAAAACAGAATTAGGCAGTCCATTTAAAGTTGTGTAGAATTGAATAGATTTATGGTCCCCTCTGAATTCGTCAGAGAGTTGGCAAGTTCCAGTCGTGTTTCTGACTTTAAAGTCAAGTCGTTGACTGCAAACGGATGGGACAGGGCAACAACGTATTGACGTTTTTAAAAACAGTCGAGATGTATTGACTTTAATTGAAAATCTCATCCCGCTAACACACAGACACTTCTGAATGGAAATTGTTGTGGGGAATAATCTGCATCAAATTTCCTATCAGAAGAATCAGACATTACTTTTTTTTTTTATCTTTGCTGTCCCAGTCTCTGCGCCACCTCAGTGGCCGTGCACCCTGCGCCCCTCATTTCGACACCTCGTCCACAGCCACAATCCCCCAAACCAGACATTACTCTTAAGCGCTCCCTCACGTAAGGCACAGAATTTATACAGGTAATGATTTATTGTCTCCTGCTGTGTATAAATCAGAAGAAGATAAAGAACGTTTTCTTCTTACATGCTTATCCTTCAGATCTTAATCTTATGCGACATAGCATGTTCCTAACACACTTCGATCTAATAGATCATGTGTATGTCTGCCGTGTCACTCACATCTTGATTTTAGGGCTATACCCTTGATATGAGTAAACTATCTCGTTTTTATTTCCTCCCTTTCCTTGTGTCTCTTTCAGTGCACCATCTCTTTCTCTCTCTCTCTCTCTCTCTCTCTCTCTCCTCTCTCTCTCTCTCTCTCCAACCGGAGTCTGACTGAGGTCCCTATTTTCACTGGTGTTGATCTTGGCAAACTGTGTTTTGTAGAAACTTTGTTTGACATCCAAAAAATTAACATTTTCTTTGGAGAGGAGCAAGATTGTGCGGTCATTTCTGGTATTGAGAAGAAAAAATAGATCTGTGCCAGAAGTATCTGCTGGTGTCATCTAGCAACCAAATCTTTGAAAACGGAATATTGTGTTAAGGATGAATTTCTTCAAAATGACTATATGGGGTGATTGTTGTTATATTGTCGACAACAATGTTTGAGTTTTGTTAGTTGCGTTCTCGTCATAACTCAACTACATCCCTTCAAATACGGGTTGCTGGAAGAAGGGGTTTGGACTGAGTACAATGCTTTTGTTTCGATTCACTTCCAACGCTTTATTTCATCTCCTTCAACCCACCCTCTGCTGTTTGGCTGGCGGCAGGGACTGAGGAACGCCGACACTCCCAGACAGACTACCTGGGCATCTGCACAGACACCATGACGTCAGACCAGTGTTTTCTACGCCTACCTCACTGTCTACGTCAGAGCCAGAGCCAGAGCCAGGGAGCTCGGCCATAGGATTTATCTGGGACCCGTGCGTCCTCATGACTGAACGCGCCTGGCTGCCGTGACGTCATCTTCCGGTCTTTGTGAACGGAAAGGCGGAAGGTACCGATCGAACACTAGCTCGACCCGTTAGTTTCATTGTGAACTGCTTCGTAAGTGTAGAGGCCTATGAATAGTTATGTTTTGATACCCATTTGCACTTAGGCTGTCCTTTTCGTTTTCTTTTCTTTTTTTTTTGTTGTTGTTGTTTTGTTTTGTGTATTTTATATATTGTTTTCATTTCTTATTTATGCATTCCTGTCATTTTTTTTTTTAAATCTTTTTTCTGGTGTTTCTTTCCATCGAGGCATATTGTGTGTATTCAAGTTTTGTTTGTTTCATGCAACTTAAATGGAATCGAGCACCTGCGTATCTATTCTTTTTGGCTCCCAAGGAAGCCAACGTTCTCTCTCTCTCTCTCTCTCTCTCTCTCTCTCTCTCTCTCTCTCTCATCTCTCTCTCTCTCTCTCTTTGCTTTTACATATTTTTTTTTGTCATCACCACTACTATGCTGCTGTTGATGATTGTGTCTTTTTTTTTTGTTATGGTAACGATGATGATGTTGATGAATGTTGATATTGTGGCTATTGATAGCATTTCTATTGTGTTTTGTTCTGGTTCCTTTTATAATCATCTTAATCATTTATTTTGCACGTCAGTATAACTCAGCAGCGTAACAAGGTTAGATAAGAAGACGAGGCATTGCCAAGACTATCATCTTTCAGTAGTAAAAATGTTGTCTTTATTTCTAGTCTCTGAGTT
>JADBJO010010920.1:56785-64285 GCA_016801955.1 Conus betulinus
GGGGTTGTGTGTGCACGCAGGGCGCGAAGTCGTATGAATGCTTGCTCGTGCTTACAAGCACCACGCCTTCTGGAAATCCTACTGTTCCACACCAAGCACATTGTGCTGTGATTTTGAGGAGGAGATACCGTTTATAATCTGCACGTGGTAAAAAAAAAAAATCCTGGAAAACACGCTGAGTAACACAATAAGTTATACTGAAACTGAGAATGAAACTGACTCATATCTAAAGTCATCATTACATAGACTATCTTTCTTCTTAAAGAAATGTTTGTACATTATATGCAGCGTACGTCTGCAAAGTTTCATCATTAGAAATGGGGGTCTGGCATATGCTATAGCTCAACACAAACATCGAAAACTGAGAAAGCAAAGATAGTCCATTGTATGTGAGTCTGTAGGTGCAGCTGACCATGTTCTGTTGAACCTGTTCTGGTTTGAGTCAGCCCGTGCGGTTTGGCAATGAAGCACACACGACATCACAACTCGTCTAACACATGGTTATTTTGATCCACATTCTCTTTACCTCTGTTATACACACCCACCTCCAGCTTCCCCCCACCCTCCACATCTCCCCTCCCCCACCCCCAGAAAAAAAAAAAAAAAAAAAAAAAAAATAGATATATATATATATATATATATATATATAATAAAACTGATGGCCGGATTAACATTCAGTACAGGCATAGATATACTCAGTTTCTGCCGGGCTTTTGAATTACACCCACTGATTTTGATTTCCTTCCTTTTTATGACGTTGTTCTTGCATTGTCTTATACATTATACGTTATACTTCCCCGCATCTTGTCCTCCACAGTCTATGTCACTAGATTCGCCCTACTATGCTAGCTAGGCATTGTGAGGACAGAGACCGTGACGAACTCACATTCCATACACGGACAGTTGAACACATTGACCATTCTACTGCTTTGCGCTTTGAATTGAATGCTGTCAATTTTAAGAAGAATTCTTAGTGAGTCCGCCGAAAACAAGAACAAACAAGTTACATGGAAAAAAAAAAAAAGCAACCAAAGCGACATGTTTCAACCTCTGAGGTCTTCAGGCAAGATAAACAACTTTTAGGACAATAAAAAACGAAGAAGGAGTTCACAAGTGCACACTTGAAATCGATGACGTGAAACGAAATACGAAACAATGAAGAAAAGTAACCAGTCCCAGTCAATGTTAGTGTAAAACAATGAAGGGAAGTAACCAATGTTAGTTTAAAACATTGAAGGGAAGTAGGCAGTCTGAATCAATGCTAGTTTAAACAATGAAGGGAAGTAACCAGTCTGAATCAAAGACAAAACGATGAAGGGAAGTAACCAGTCTGAATCAATGTTAGTTTCATAGTGAATGACTACAGGCGGAAGCTTGAACAATGTTTCAGAACAATTGTTAGTGAGTCCGCCAAAGACAAAGACAAACAGGTTACGAGACAAAACACGACGCGTTTCGATCTCTTATGTGTCTTCTTTAGGCCAGACAAACAGCATTGGTCGCTGCACTTTTACACTCTTTACCTAGCACTGGAAACGTTTCAATTACGCCTTGAAAAATCAATGCTCACAAGACCCCGATAATGTCTAATCACAACACCGCCGTCACTTCTGAATGAACTATCCGTAAACTGGAGCTGGAAACTGTGTAAACAGTTGACTTCACGAAGCGCAGGTACAGCAAAGAGGGAGCCAAACACGATCTTTTGTCAGGAACGGATAATGACATTAGCACAGCCCAGACTAAAACATGTGCGGAGAACCAATAGCATTATCATGAAGCGTAGGATAGTGGTATTGGGCCTACATGCACTGGTATGTTCAGTCTTCATGTTTTCAAGTGAGACGATGAAAATAATGGAACATCCAATATTAGGTAGGTTACTCAAGGTCTGACCAGCTTGTCGTCTTAATGAGTAGGTCAGACATCTGCTAAGTCGTAGCCAGAAAACCTTATTCTTAAATTCTCTCATCCTAGGAATTAATTCATTTTTTTCTCCATCAGTTTCAAAATCATGCGTTGTGTTGTCTCAAAACCGAGCAGGGTGGTGTAGCGTATATGGACTAGTCCGCACGCAGTGATACTTCTTTGATGAGACTGAAACTGAAACTAACAGTGAGACAACGAACTGAAAATGACAGTGAGACAATGAACTGAAACTAACAGTGAGACAATGAACTGAAACTAACAGTGACACAATGAACAAACTAACAGTGACACAATGAAGAAAACTAACAGTGAGACAACGAACTGAAAATGACAGTAACACAATAATCTGAAACTAACAGTGACACAATGAACTAAAACTAACAGTGACACAATGAACTGAAACTATGACACAATGAACTAAAACTAACAGTGACACAATGAACTGAAACTAACAGTGACACAATGAACTGAAACTAACAGTGACACAATGAACTGAAACTAACAGTGAGACAATGAACTGAAACTAACAGTGACACTCTGAACCGAAACTAACAGTGACACACAATGAACTGAAACTAACAGTGACTCAATGAACTGAAACTAACAGTGACACAATGAATGAACTGAAACTAACAGTGACACAATGAACTAACAGCGACCCAATGAACTGAAACTAACGGTGACACAATGAACCTCACAGCGGATTCGGAAAGATGAGTGTCCGCCATGAACCTGAAGTACATCAACAAGTTAGTGAATGCCAGATCTAAAGACCATAATAATATTACCAATGATCAAGTACACCAGATGAGAAAACGGACACGTAAGGCCACGGGACACGTTCTTGACATGGGTGAGCAAAAGAGATGATTATCAGCTTAACACAGCAACAGGCTGACTGCACATGTGAAATCAATACTTGCACGTGGATTGTTGAAGGAGAGGGCTGAACAGGAAGGGAGAAACAAACAAAGGACACACCACACTGCAGAATGTGTTGGATACCAGCAAGAGAGACCCAGCACTTTCCTCACAACTGACAAAGCTGGGGGAATCTGGTCTGGAGATTACCTTTGTGGCACTCAAGTTGAATTAAGAGAGAGAGAGAGAGAGAGAGAGAGAAGAGAGAGAGAGAGAGAGAGAGAGAGAGAGAGAGAGAGAGAGAGAGAGAGAGAGAGAGAGAGAGCTCTTGCATGGTAAGCAAAACATGATTTGAAAAAAAAAAAATGGCAGAATGCAAAAAAAAAAAAAAAAAAAAAAAAGAACGTATGGGCATTATTCCAGTTCACAATGTTAACCCTGGCAGACAAACACACCACTAACCAACCCAACACAAACAAAACAACGACAACAACAGTAATAACAGCAAACAGCAACGACGCAACGACGACGACGACGACGACAACAACAACAACAACAACAACAACACAACAACAACAACAACAACACACACACACACACACACACACACACACACACACACACACACACACACACACACAAGCTAGATCATAATAGTTTTAGTGCAGAATGTGGTGTGTGTGTGTGTGTGTGTGTGTGTGTGTGTGTGTGTGTGTGTGTGTGTGTGTGTGAGTGTGTGTGAGAGAGAGTGAGAGTGTGTGTATGTGTGTGTGTGGGGGGGGGGGGGGGGCGGGGGCGGGGGAGTGCGTGCGTGCGCACGCGCATGCGTGAAAGAGCACGTACTTGCATGCACGCGCACGCGTGCTTGCAAACGCACATAGCACGTGAAAGCGTACACACTTGCGTGCGTGCGTGGTTTCAAGCGTGCACTGTTCGAGCGCGCACGCGCCTGTGTGTGTGTGTGTGTGTGTGTGTGTGTGTGTGTGTGTGTGTGTGTGTGTGTGTGTGTGTGTGTGCGTGCGTGCGTGCGTGCATGTGTGTGTGTGTGTTTGTGTGTGTGTGTGCGCGCGCAGGCGTTTATTAGCGTGCATGCTGTCGTGCGTGCGTGTGTGCGTGGGTGCATACGTCTTTGCGTGCGTTTAGCCGTGTGTGTGTGTGTGTGTGTGTGTGTGTGTGCAACTCAAGCCCACGTGAAATAAACGAGACAAGCATGATGGTTAACGCGTGGGGGGCAAAGTGGGCTGTCAATTTCACTTTGCGCAACTTGTTTGCAGAAATTGACTTTGTGACGGACCTGTCAACCTCTAAGCCAGGAACCTGTCAGCTTGACAGACTGAAACGGACACTTGTTACTTTGTTTTGTTTAAGCGTAGTCTTCTTGCGCTCACGCTCATGTGCGCGCACGTGAGCTGAGGGTAAGTCGTGACATTCATACTGTACTTGATTGACGGGAAAGGGGATTAAGGGGGCGTGTCGGATGTAGCGAAAAATGAATACTTCACACTGTGTGCCTTTGTGTGCGTGTGTTCTATGTGTACTATCACGTGTAAGTACGGTTTGAAGTTAGGTGCTGTCTAGGGCGTTTTTCGTGCAAATAATCTATTCGAACTGCTACTTGAAAAGAGGATCAAATTCTGTTTGTTGCTGTTGTCGTCGTTGTTGTTGTTGTTGTTGTTGATGCTATTTTTGTTGATGCTGTTGTTGTTCTTCTTCTTCTGCTGCTGCGGCTACTACTACTACTACTACTACTACTACTACTGCTGCTGCTGCTGCTGCTGCTGCGGCTGCCGCCGCCGCCGCCGCCGCCGCTGCTGCTGCTACTACTACTACTACTGCTACTACTCCAACTACTCCAACTACTACTACTCCAACTACTACTACTACTACTACTACTACTATACTACTACTACTACTACTACTATACTACTACTTTTAGGGGTTGGGTGGAAAGCAGCAAAGCAACAAACATAACTATGCTGTCTACAAAGTTCTTTTTTTAAAAATTCGATTTAAGATCTGAAAAGCGTTTACCCTCGATTTCAAAACACACACACACACACACACACACACACACACACACACACACACACACACACACACACACACACACACACACACACAGGAAGACAGAGAGGAGAGAGAGAGAGAGAGAGAGAGAGAGAGAGAGAGAGAGAGAGAGCACACACACATACACACACACACACACACACACACACACACACACACACACACACACACACACACACACACACACACATACTCGCGCGCGCACACACACACACACACACACACCACACACACACACACACACACACACACACACACACACACACACAGTCACCCGTGACCTGTACTGTCACCTAGGTAGTATTACTCAGACGTAGGCAACACGATAGTTGTGACGTATGTCCATCATGCGGGTGCCCAACACCCACATAGTCAGTTACCATCCCTCTCATCTACGTCGGTTTACAGAAATATGAGAGCTTACGCACTCCCGTATAAAACATGAATAATACACTGATGTGTGGCACACGTTGTAATGTCTCAACAAAGTATCGAACAGATGACACGGTTGGGTGTAAATTCATGTTCGATCACGAGAAGTAAGGTCTGTAAATAGAAACATTGCACACTGAAATCAGTTTGTGCATTAGCTTCATCCATAGAAGAACACACGGTTGATTAGCACGGGGATGATTCGTTTCACCACATGTGAGACACTGATCAAAAAAAACAAGAGAGAGAGAGAGAGAGAGAGAGAGAGAGAGAGAGAGAGAGTGTGTGGTGAGAGAGAGAGAGTGGTGTGAGAGTGGTTGTGTGTGTGTGTGTGTGTGTGTGTGTGTGCGTGCGCGCGCGAGCGCACACGCGTGCATGCGTCTGTACGTGCGTGCGTGCGTGCAGACACACACACGCGCGCATGCGATTGCGTGCGTGTGTGTGTTTGTGTATGTGTGTGTGTATGTTGACAAGTCGAGTTACCACAACTGTTTACAAAGCAAATTACCCACCGAATTGCGTGCAAGAACGCGCGCACGTGATTTTCGAAAGATCTGCTGTTTTGTTGTTGTCCGTGATGATTTAAACGAAGGAAACATTCCACTGTCTTATGTACATATGTCTTGGTCGGGTATCACGTGCGCTCTGTCTGAGTGGAAAATGTGTCGTTGCTGTACAAAGGATTACCTGCCAAAAATGAAGTTTAATATGTACCGGTGGAAGTTGGAGCTCTGTCTCAGGATCGCCTTGTACTCCATAGGTACCTAAATATCAGAAACGTCAGAGAAGATACCATGCGAGCTCGTGTTTGGTCGAATGTCATGGTACCGTGTGCTGCCCTGGAAATGCATACAGAAAAAGGAATGCCCAAAGAGGACACTTTGCCAGATGATGTTTTATGTGAACAGGTTCTTTTAGAACAAGATTATGACTTTTCTTTCATGCGTAAAAAACCAGTTCCTGGAGCACGATCAAGCTGTGATAATGAAGACCCGTCCACGTCATTGTTGGACCAGTCCCAGTCAACATAAGACCAGTGTATACCACTGTGGAACCAGACAGCATCAATGCAAGATTTATATGGGTGTCTGTGTGTCGCTAAACGACAGTCTTTCATCGGTTCAGGGCCAGCTTAACGCCAAGACAGGACCAGTCCCAGTTGGTACTGTAGCATTCTTCCTCAGCGAGGCAGTATGCTACATTACTGCAGGAGTAGCCTTAGTCAGTATGGAACCGGCCTACTTCACTACAGCAGCAGCGAAGGATACTGTAGGATTGTGTCAGTACAGTGAAGGATATACAGGACTGTCACCACAGCGAAGGATATACAGGACTGTGTCACCACAGCGAAGGATACTGTAGGACTGTGTCATCACAGTGAAGGATACTACAGGACTGTGTCACCACAGTGAATCATACTGTAGGGACCGTGTCACCACAGTGAAGGATACTGCAGGACCGTGTCACCACAGTGAAGGATACTACAGGACTGTGTCACCACAGTGAAGGATACTACAGGACTGTGTCACCACAGTGAAGGATACTACAGGACTGTGTCACCACAGTGAAGGATACTACAGGACTGTGTTACCACAGTGAAGGATACTACAGGACTGTGTCACCACAGTCAAGGATACTGCAGGACCGTGTCACCACAGTGAAGGATACTACAGGACTGTTTCACCACAGTAAATCATACCAAAGGACTGTGTCACCACAGGGAAGGATACTGCAGGACTGTGTCACCACAGTAAATCATACCAGAGGACTGTGTCACCACAGTGAAGGATACTACAGGACTGTGTCACCACAGTAAATCATACTAGAGGACTGTGTCACCACAGTGAAGGATACTGCAGGACTGTGTCACCACAGTGAAAGTTACTGCAGGACTGTGTCATCACAGTGTAGGACACTGCAGGACTGTGTCACCGCAGCGAAGGATACTGCAGGACTGTGTCATCACAGTGAAGGACACTACAGGACTGTGTCACCACAGTGAAGGATACTGCAGGACTGTGTCACCGCAGTGAAGGATACTGCAGGACTGTGTCACCACAGTGAAGGATACTGCAGGACTGTGTCACCGCAGGGAAGGATACTACAGGACTGTGTCGGCAATGGACATGCCTGTGTCACCGCTTGACCGGCTGGCGTGTGACCAGGTAATACTGCAGGTTCTTTTATTACAAATTTCGTCAGCGTAAGTTA
>JADBJO010010921.1:5000-15000 GCA_016801955.1 Conus betulinus
CCTCCTGCTCCTGTGGTCTTGAAGACCAAACACCAGAACACATCTTACAGACCTGTCCCCTTCTCAAAGGGACTGAGAGAAACTGTGTGGCCAACGCCGACTCCGCTGCACACGAAGCTCCACGGCTGCCGACAAGACCTGGAGAAAACGGCTCAGACGACAGTACAGCAAAAGAAGGAGACAGAGTTACAGAGAGCGAAAGGGAAAAGGGGACGTTACTAGCACAGAATGGCCAGAAGGTGGGGGAACTATTTGTACAGAAGACCTCCCGGTATCCCCACGGCAGAGTTCGACTGAGTGAACTTTCCCGTCCTCTGTGAATAAAGCATGCTAATAGGAACTGTGATGATCAAACGAACTCAGAGGTTCGTCATTACATCGTAATCAGTCAACTGTCTCTTAAAGATCTAATGTGACAGACTAAACGCCCGTTTAGTTATTACCCTGTCACTTTCGTATCCATGGTCCATATTGGAGGATTGCTCTCTCCGTGTATGTGCCTCTTTCACCGTCGTTCACTCTTATTCTTTGTCTGTTTGTCTGTGTCTGTCTTTCTGTCTTTCTGTCTTTCCCCCCCCCCCCCCCCCCCCCCCCCTCCCCCCCTACCGCCCCCCATCCTTTCTCTCTCTCTGTAAGTCTCATTTTTTTCACACGTTGCTCAGTCTCTCTCTCTCTCTCTCTCTCTCTCTCTCTCTCTCTCTCTCTCTCTCTCTCTCTCTCTCTCTCTTTTCTCTGATGGTTTTCTCTCTCCCCTTTTCTCTGTCTGTCTGTCTAATCTCTCTCACTGACTCTCCCTGTCTGTCTGTCTGTTTTCCCTCCACCCCCACACCCCCACCCCCTCCCCTTCCCCCTCCTCCCACCCTCGTACTCTTACTTTCAGGAATGATGCCAGCTAGTTACTGCGAGTTTATTGACACTGGAAGTATCCTCCAATCCATCGTGCCCCGCACTCCCCCCTGACACCCCCCACTCCCACCCCCCCCCACCCCACCCCTCTCCTCCGTACACATGCACGTTCCATCGCTCCCTATGACACGGGCATCATCCCCTCAGTTACAACAGCAGTAGTTTAAAATTCCTATGCCAGGCTCCGCCTGCGGCCTGGGTCGAACGGTGACAGGCGTTGGGATGAAGCCAACATGCTCCACATCAGTGAAAGGAGGAGAGGGCAACACACACACACACACACACACACACACACACACACACACACACACACACACACACACACACACATGCGCACGCACACATATACATACACACACACACATGCGCACGCACGCACGCACGCACGCACACACACACACACACACACACACACACACACACACACGCACCCGCGCACACACACACACACGCGCACGCCCCGTACTCACACACACACGAGGCACGCACACACACACACACACACACACACACACACACACACACACACACACACACACACACACACACACGAGGCATGCACACACACACACACACACACACACACACATACATACACACACACACGCACACACGCGTGAACTTATACAAACGCAAGCGCGCGCACGCCCCCGCACTCACATACTCTTGCACTTACACACGCGCGCACACACACACACAAACACAGGCACATACGCACGCACATGTACGCACATGCTCTCTCTGTCTCTGTCTGTCTGTCTGTCTGTCTGTCTGTCTGTCTGTCTGTCTGTCTGTCTGTCTCTCTCTCTCTCTCTCTCTCTCTCTCTCTCACACACACACACACACACACACACACACACACACACACACACACACACACACACACACACACACACGCACACACACACAAAGTCGAGCACGCGCGCGCGCGCCCGGACACACACACACACACACGCACACACACACACACACACACACGCACACACACACACACGCGCACACACACACACACACACACACACATACACACACACACACACACACACACACACACACTCACACACGCACGCACGCACACACACAACCACTACCACCACCTCGGCACCACCACCACCTCGGCACCACCACCACCACCACCATTATCACGAAGAAGAAGAGCAACAGCGAACGTGGTATATCATTCATACGCTATGTTACATAAGTGTCTCTGTTTAATAAAGCATCATCTGAGAGCGTTTGAAATCTCCAGCGCGTACATACACTATCATCGGTGCACGTCATTACGACATCATAGCTGAAGACACATGTCTGGGCGGCTATTGCTGGTATTAGCTCCAGAGGCTTCATTTCGGAAGAAAAACGGTGTGAGGCTGTATGCTGCTTGTATAAGTCCTTAAAAAAAATGCATGCAAAATCCGTATTAGGTCGTTATCTCTATTCTGAATGAGGTGAAAAATGTGTACCAGATTGTGCCAACACTTATGCATTTGCAAAATTAAGATAGAGCGGTGATTATTCGATCGTTTCTAAATGATGTGGGTGTGCACACCCAAACTTTCTATGTATGAAAATTGATGGGAAACCCCTTTTCTGTATAGTATATACTACTTTTCTGTACACTACTTTTTATGGGGTTGCATCGTATAGCACAAAAGGTTAATCTTCGTTTGGTTTGGTCTGTATATTTCTTTTCTTTTTAAAACAAGAAACACGTTTGGATTTAAATTTTAAAAAAAAAAAAAAAAAAAAAAAAAAAAAAAGAATGAGCACATGAATGATGAAAAAAAAATATTTCCGCCGATCAGAACAAAAAAAAACCCATTCGAGCTCTGATGGTTTGAACGGATGTCTGGGAGCACAATCGCCGACGACATTCAGAAAAGGTTAAAGTGTTACCTGTCAGGGTTAGACATCCGTAGCGCTAGCAAAAAAAAACGAAAGTAAAAAAGGTAAAGTGGGTGGTAAGAAGCCCTGAACCTTTTCAATTTATATATATGTAAAGTTAGGGTTGTACTACGTTGTTATTATTTCATCCTTATCTCCTTTTGCTTTGATTTGTCTTCCTCTGATGTATTTAAAAAAAAAAAAAAAAAAAAAGGTAAAAACATACCTCTCCATGAACAAACACTAAGCCCAGCAACAGATCTGAGCACGTGCAGCACGGCACCGGCCTCATCCGCTTCCTAGATGGACATGGCGGACAGAACCTAAACTATCAGGCTTCCACTTTGCAAATCACGCAGCGGAGATGGAAGGAAGTCCCGAACTTTGCTGCGAACGCTCCAGAACTCAGCACAGACCCTGATGCCCCGTCTGACCTCGAGCCATTAACGAGAGGCGAAGTACCATGCCTGCAAGAGGCGCTGGCAAACGTCAGGCGCACAAGAGTGGGGCTTTGCAGTGGATCCCTGTCTTTCGTGGCATCCTAGCGGACGAAGAGGCTGACTGACTAGTAGGAAACCCTGGCGCAGAAGGTGAACAGAAAGAAAACAGTGTAAGCCCCAGAGATGAAGACCATGACGAAGTCTGTACAGGAGACCACATCCACAGGACGGGCACCAACGGCTGAACAGGAAGGAACACAGTAATTGTCAGTCCTTGGAGAGGACACAACCGCCTGAACTGTTCCTGGTGCAGACGCTTCCATCCTGAAGCATCTCCTCTGTGCCTATGCGGAGAAGCAGACCAGGATACGGAGCACATACATCCTTAAAGACTGTTGGGTCGGTTCTCCAGGGCCTGAAAGGGGAAGCATCATCGATGGCCACTATGAAAAGCTGTACGTATACATGAAGAGGACCACCCATTTCATCGTGAGGATCAGAGAGTGCAGGTGTGATGGCATTAGACGTTGAAGAAGACTTGGAAGCCGGGGCAGGAATAGCTCAGTTGGTAGAGCGCCGGACTCGTGATCCTGGGGTTGCGGGTTCGAATTTCAGTGCAGGGGGATTTTCCCCTCGGAGTTAACATTGGTTCTGACTCCATTCCCCATACAGTCCTTCGAATGAGACTATAAACCGAGGTTCCGTGTGTGAACGCACGCACAACATCTTGCGCACACGTAAAATCCCATCACCAACTTCCCGAAGAGAGGGCCAGTTTGGCCGTTGGTATGGAGGACACGTTACACATAGCATTCACCTTCCCCGAAGATGGAGTATGGCTGCCTTAAAGGCGGGATAGAAAAAAAAACGGTCACACACAAAAAACTCCACTGCCTGTCTATAAAAGCAGTGTCCTCAGGAGTATCAGCCTGCGTATACAGGAAAAAAAAAAAAGAAAGAAAAGAAAACTTAGAAGCCTGTTAGCTTCAGCAACACAATCTTGACCTTGATGGTCTCAGTGAGACACAGTGAGACACATTTTGCCGACACTGGTGGAATCCGACATGAAGAAGCTATTGGACATTGATCTTTCTTCTGAAGGACAAGCCCAGCGATACAGAGGTTTGTCTCTACCATCTGAACCGATAGTCTTGAGGCGATTTTTTTTGCCAGGAAAAATTGACGTTACATTCATCAGCGCGTTTACACCAGCTATGATATACTGCTAGGGACACAAATTGCTCTCGTTAGCAAAAACAAAGGAATTAAAAAAAAAAAAAAAAAAAAAAAAAAAAAAAAAAAAAAAGACTGACGTATCTGCGATCGGTTTCCACTGAGGGCGTGACGACGCTCCCTTCTTGGCGAGTTCAAATCCCGTGTGGACGGGACTCAGAGTTTCATTCCTGGCGAAGTGGACCTGGAACATAATGTAAGTGACAGAGACAGTCTAACGGCCAGCAGTTCCCTCGTATTCTGGCGCCAGAAAATGCCATATCATAAAAAAAAGAAACAAACTAATGCACTCTTGGAACCGCCAAACAGGACAGCCTGATCCAGACACCGGCACTTGACGGACTGTCGTCGCGTCGTCACAAGGCGACAGGACAGGCAAGTAAGTACCTGTCACCACTTGTCCAGGGCACATGCTACATGTTCGTGTGATCATGGCCATGAGGGGGTCATTGCTGAATAGACCACCTGCTGATGAGAAGCAATTTCATCCTGCATGCTGGCGCCCCCCCCCCCCCCCCCCCCCCCCCCCCCCCCCCCCCCCACCCCCCCTCCAGTCTTTGTGTCAGACATACACATACATAGGAACTCCCGACCATGTGGGGACACACACACACACACACACACACACACACACACACGCACGTGCGCACACACACATATACACGCGCGCGCGCACACACACACAACGTGCACACACACACACACACACACACACACACACACACACTCTCAACAGGCAAGACGTGTTTTAGAGGCGCTGCGACAAGTTGAAAACATTTGCTTATTTTCTTCAAATAATTTTCTAAAAGTCATCTGAAACTGATTTATTTAAAGATGCCTTGTTGTAATATACAGTTTCGAGTAAAAATTGGAATGTTTAATCCAATACTTATTAGCCTGCTGAAAAAGAAAGGTGAAAGTCGGCCAGGCTCCGGAATGCAAAACCGTATTGCCCTTTCACACGATGGGATTTTTTTCACGGACTTGTCGTATCGCATGATTCTGACTACTGTGTGCGGTGTAGTTTTTTTTTTTTGGCAGTCCGTTATGTGGTGCACATTGAACATGAAACCGGACTTGTGCAGTGTGTGTATGACTGGTGGGGAGGAAACGTCAGCAAATGTCAGTGTTGTTGCTCGTGTGTTGCTCTGGCTGCGGTAAATCAAAGGTCATGACTATGTGGGTGTATGAACAGTCTATTAGTCAACTAAGTTATGTCAACCTTTCTTCAGGACTTTTCTTATGTCTTTCTGGCGACATTGAAGAAAATCCCGGTCCCCTCAGTAGAAGAAATGTTGACAGACATGAAGATGTCCATTGATCACCGCTTCGACAGTGCAGCGACAGACATGCAGTCTCTTTTCTCAAACGTCTCTTCAATGTGCGCCCAACTTCAAGAAGATATTGCTGAACAGCTTAAGAATCGAGAAGAAGAAAATTTGTAGTTTGAAAGAAAAAATGTTGAAGTGTTAGAATATAGACTAGAACAAACGGAACAACAAAACGAACGACTCAACACATTGTTGAGAAAGGACAATGTTGTATTTTATGGACTACCAGAGGAAACAGACATGGATGAGACAGGGGAGGACTGTGAACAGACTCTCGTCCAATTACTTAATCAGCATGACTCGTCAAAAACTTGGTCTGGAGACGATTTCTCCTCCGTATACAGACTGGGTCAGAAAAAAGCAAAACCAAACACGACCACGCCCTGTCTTGGCAAAGTTTTTAAAGAACAAAGATATAAACGAAATCTGATCAGGAACAAAACCATACGGATCAAACTAAATGATGTTGGTGTTCGCCTCAATGACGACTTGACAGAAGAGCAGCGCGTCGCAAATTAAAAGACCTGAAGGCGGAAGGGTATACAGGTTTTTACCGTGGCTCCAAATTAATCAAATTTAGAAGTCGAGGACAGGATGACAGTGGCTCTCTGTCAACAACGGCCGTTCACGAGGACAGTTTGACGACAGGGACAGTGGCATGCCAACACCACAGAGCTCCCATGACTCTGCCCCGTTCCCCTTTCCTTCTTCTCCACAAGCACGGGTACAAACGGACACATCCAACTCGCACAAAAAAACCATCGTCGTGTACGCAGGATGAGGGGACCACAGGCACTGCAGAGAGCTGTCATACACCCTTTACCTCTGCAGAGAGCTGTCACACACCCTTTACCTCTACAAGCGAGCGACGACGCCAGCGCAGAGAGGGGGGAACGGATGGCAATCCAACACTTGATGCTGGTAGCCAGGGATCACCACGGGACTTTGGTAGTCGTCAGGGGGCTACGCCTCCTACCCAAGGCACCAGCAGACACTTCCCACCGCGTCCCAGGGCATTAAGGGATCGACGTTCTCCTCGTCGACCCCCAGCGTCAAACCCAGGATCGCATTAACACCATGCAGAAACGATCACAGACGAAATGACGCCAAATGGCTAAGGTTTCCTGTAATCAGTTACAGCGAGACCCTGACACACAGCGCGATACATGTGACAATGTGACACACACACCAATCACAGATACCAATTTAAATAGCAAAAATTATGATTCAGCTTTTTGTAGTAGTAGGACCAGAATTAGTACAGCAGTAACTAACGGGCAGTCCAGGTCAAAGGAGTCCCGTTTGTTGGGTATAAAATCAAACAATAGATGTGTGCGCATTCTTAACTGGAATATTGAGGGCTTGCTTTCTAAGGTATCTGACCCTGATTTTATGCACTATGTTCACAACTTTGACATTATTTGTTTTACTGAAACCTTCCTTGAACTAAGGAAAGCATTAGATTGTTTTCCCCAGCTTCATTCAATACATTAGTCCTGCGGTTAAACTCTCAGTGCACGGTCGAAACAGTGGTGGTGTGATGATAATGGTGAAACGTTCATTGCAGTCGTTCACTGAGCTACTGGACACATCACAAGATAACATTGTACTTATTAAGTTTCATAAAAGTATGTTGAACAGTACCAACGATATAATATTGTGTGGTGCATATGTGTGTCCCCTAGATAGCCCTTACTATAAACAACCACACGTTTCTGCTAATTCTGGTATCTATCTGATTGAACAATGTATTTTGAATTATATTCAATAATGAATGATTCGTGTGACTTTTTGATATGCGGAGACTTTAATGCCAGGACGGGAACACTAAATGTTGCAACACATGAGACAGAGGGAGACACGTATGATCTGGTCCAGTCAGACTTGTGTGAAACAAGGTCGTCTCAAGATGATACAGTGAATGCTTATGGTCGCCTTCTCCTTGAGTTCTGTAGTGCGTGTGATTTAACAATACTGAACGGAGCATGTGCTGGGGACGAAAATGGAAGTTTTACTTATGTATGTGCTACTGGTAGTAGTGTAATTGACTATTTCATTTGCTCAAAGGTGCTGAAAGGTGACAATATGGAGCTAAAAGTGGGTGAAATGTTTACCTCACAGCACATGCCTGTAGAGCTGACAATAAATTACAAAGAAATGGTCACAAAGGAGAATGAGACGACGTGTACAGAAAAAATCGTATGGACTTTAGATGACTCTTTTCATTTTCAAGCAGCTGTGCAAAGTCCCTTTTTTTTTTTCAGCAAATCTTAGTTGAAGCAACACGTCTTTTATCCAGTGTCTGTGAACGATGCTGTCGTCTGCTTAAATATGGGGTTGATAAAGCAGCGGAATGCATGAAGCGTAAAATTTTCACGGGCATATAACGTCAAGCCCGTGGTATGACGGAGAATGCAGAACAGCAAAAAAAGAGATGAGAAAGTGGTGGAGAAATTTTAATCGCTGTAAAGTTAAATCGGCTAAAACTCAATATAGAATTGGCTTGGCAAATAGCAGACGACAGTACAAGCATTTGCTTAAAGATAAACATAAAACATATAAAAGAAACAAACTCAATGCGCTCAATATGAAAATAAATGATTCAGGTAAGTTCTGGAGTGAAATCAGGTCTCTAAATCGAAAGACAAAATGCACACCAAACATCAGCACAAATGAATGGTTTCGTCATTTTCGATCTGTATTTAATTCTGTTAATCCTGTTATGGACAACTTTCAAGATAGTGATGAAAGTGAAAGGTATGTTGATGAGCTCGATAGGCCAATTTGCACGGAAGAAATACGTAGAAGCATTCGCTCTCTGAAATCGTGCAAAGCTCCTGGACCTGATGGTATTTTAGCGGAAATGTTGAAAAGCTCTACCGATTGCATCATGCCTTTCCTGTTGTGTTTGTTTTAATCATATATTTGACACACACGATTATCCAAGCGTGTGGAACTGTGCCATTATTGTACCTCTACACAAGACCGGAGATATTGATAATCCTGACAATTATCGAGGAGTGTCTCTAATGAGTATACTTGGGAAAGTGTTTGCCAGGGTGTTAAATAACCGCCTCACACAGTGGGCAGAAGATAACGAAAAGATTGCCGAGGAACAAAGTGGTTTTAGATCAGGTTATTCTACTTCCGACAATATATTTGTCCTGTATTCTAGTGCAAAAGTATTTGGTGAGAAAGTCAGGGAAAGTATATGTTTGCTTCGTTGACTTTAAAAAAAAAAAGCATTTGATACAGTTAATCGTAACATTTTGTGGAATGTACTTAGAAAAATTGGTGTTGGAAGTAAAATGCTAAGGATGTTGCGATGTATGTATCAAAGTGTGAGATCGTGTGTAAGATGTCCTGATGTTTCTTACTGAATTCTTTGAGTGCCCAGTGGGTGTAAGGCAAGGCTGTGTATTGTCACCCACGTTATTTCGTTTTTGATAAATGAACTAGCGTTAGAAGTTGCTTCAAAGGGTGACTTTGGAATACAGTTAGTACCCGACTTTGTACAGATCTTGATATTGTTGTTTGCTGATGATGTTATTTTTAGCTTCATACTGTCCCAAGGATTACAAAATCAAATCGATATCCTCAAACAATTTGCAGACAATTATGATATGAGAGTGAATCTGGAAAAGACGAAAATAATTGTATTCAGAAAAGGGGGATTTCTGGGCCAGAAAGAAAAATGGAAATATGGTGAGGAAGATATAACGGTAGTCAACAGTTATAAATATTTAGGGCTACATTTTACAACCAAGCTTTCACTAACGTATGCTGTGGAAGAGCTGGCCACTAAAGCAAAAATTAAAACAACTCAGCTCCTTAGATGCCTTTGGAAATTAGGAGATATTTCGAGAAATGTGTTCTTTAAGATGTATGACGCTCAGATTGCTCCCATTTTACTGTACGGGTCTGAGGTCTGGGGCTATCAACAGCTCGATGTACTAGAGAAGACACATATGTTTGCCTGTAAACGTTACTTGAACGTAGGTAGGCAAACGCCAAACAAAATGGTGCTGGGAGACCTCGGCCGATATCCAATGTATGTTTTAGCGGCTGAAAGGTGTATTCGTTACTGGCTAAGAGTTTGTAATCTGGCAGAAGAAAGACTACCCAGGAAAGCCTATAATATGCTATACCCACTTCAAGAATTGGGCAAAAAAAACTTGGGCGTTTCACGTGAGACAGTTATTATTT
>JADBJO010010921.1:20000-42500 GCA_016801955.1 Conus betulinus
AAAGAGAAAAGCACATTGCATGGCAATCGCCACTGAATACAAAAACAAGAGTAACGAACAGCAATCAGTCTACTGTTCTGCAATGGATATAATTTTTACACACACACACACACACACACACACACACACACACACACACACATAACTTGCACACACACACACACACACACACACACACACACACACACACACTCACACACACACCAGACACACACACACACACACACACACACACACACACACACACACACACACACACACAAAAACCATTGTTTCCCTCTGATGTCTGCAGTATTTCATCCATGGAAATCCCAGACGCACAGTTGTATCATATTTTACACTCCACATCCTGCCTTTACCGGAAGATTTATTACCGTTAATGCCATCTGTCTGTCTGTCTGTCTGTCTCTCCCTCCCTCTCTTTCTTCCTCTCTCTTCTCTTTCTCTCTCACTCTCTCTCTCTCTCTCTCTCTCTCTCTCTCTCTCTCTCTCTCTCTCTCTCTCTCTCTCTCTCTCTCTCTCTCTCTATGTGTTCATACTAAAATTTCAAAGACAAGGTCGGTAAAATGAACGGTCCCAAATCAATCCAAAGACAGCGGCAGATCATGAGTAGTTTACAAGTCAACCGAAATACGGCAAGATTTACGTCCGGTTTTGTTACTACTGTTGTACAGGTTTTTCCCGGACCGAAGTCTGTATGGGCAACACAAACGCAAAGTTGCATCATCAGCTGATTGATTTCCAAGGTCCTCGGCTAGGAGTGGCGAACACCAACCCACCCACCCGTCCCCTCCTTCTGGCCCCTCTTACACACACACACACACACACGCACACGCACACACGCACGCGCGCGCACACATACACACACACACACACACACTCTCTCTCTCTCTCTCTCTCTCTGCCCCCCCACACCAATTACACAGTAGCAGAGAGAGAGAGAGAGAGAGAGAGAGAGAGCCACACAACAGCTAAATCCTATCGAAAGCACTTGGTCGTTAGTGTAGCAAGTACAGCTCGACATACTACCACCGACACTCCTATAGAGTAGCATGCCTGCCACGTGGTTGTAAATCAAGATGGCGACCAACAGTCCTGACAGTCGCAACGTTTAGAACACCAGCGACGTTCAGACCGTGGTAACCGCCGACAGATGTTTGACATATGTCTGTGTGGAAAATAAACAAACAAACAAAAAAGAAATAAGGACGGCCTGAGGTTTGGTCCCTGTGGAACGGACGCTCTTGTCAGTCACTGTAAAGACCATGATTCGGTTTTGCTAATAATGAGAGCGCTGGCTTGACCCAGGAACAAGCGCACAAAGCGAGAAAAAAAAAAAAATCCCAGCAAGTTTTCTTCGTCCCGCTTTTGTGTGTGTGTCTGTGTGTGTGTTTTTTAATGGAGAGGTCAAGGTAGAACGAATAACGGCCTCTCCCCTCCCCCCCTCCCCCAGCCTCACCCCACCCCCCCCCCCCCCCCCCAAGCCTCACCCCACTCCCCCCCCCCCCCCCCCCCCCCCCCAAATCACGGCCGGGGAGAATTTCAAGAAAATGTTTGCACATTTGTGGCAAATTATGGTGACTGATTGAGTGGGCCTCGCTTTAACGCGGTGGCGATGGCGGTGGCGGCCGCTGTATCGCCCATAGCGGTGCGAGTGGGTGTCGCGTGCCAACGACCGCATGAATGAAGGAAGGCTGGTTCGTTCAGAGTGTGATGATGCAATCCTTCGCAACCGACTGCCGCGCAATGCCCGACAGGTCAAAGAGTGTAGTCAAGTTGAATTCTTCACCTGTTATTTTGTTCCATTCATCTGTTGGCCGATTGTCTTGTGTCTGTGAGAACGCCTACGGGTGTCGGTGAGATTGAGAGCTTCGACCCACGTGGATCGTTCTGGTTGTCGCACTGCCGGAACCCACTTGGATCCGAAACGACCGTTTTTCTTTGTCTGCCTTTGTTCTGTCTTTGTGTACAATTGCTGAAGAAACCTTATTCATTGCGCTACACTTGGTTCGATCTCGGGTTTTCTTACTTTTTCTGTTCCCGGTTTGATAGTCAACATAGAAACCATGTATTACTGTCCTTAGCTACGGTAGACTGTCAAGTCATTGTATGTGACAGATTGAGTTTCCCCGAAGATGGAGTATGGCTTCTTAATGGCGGGATAAAGAACGGTCATACACACAAAAAATCCACTCCCTTTGTTGAGTAGATGGGATTAATACTTGCCTGTCCATATAGGGAGTGTCCGCAGGAGTATCAGCCTGCGTACGCGGAAGAAGAAGACGGATTGAGTCTTGATTTCATCAAGCAATCTACGCATGGTTTCACTGATGAGTGAAAGCGAGTTATCACAATGGATGGTGAGACTGACGTCCTGTCAGCTGGAGGGTGCAAAACGACTCACGTGTTTTTCACACACTGGGATCTGTGTGAGTGCGGGAGTGTTGATGATAAATTTATATCATGAAAGAAATAAAGATGCCAAACGACGATGACAATGTTGGTTATGGTTATTATGATTTCACGGAAGTATATGGTGATTTTGATAGCCAGCTAGCCAGTGTATGGGGATGTAAGATGCAGAGACAGAGGCAGACAGGAAAAACGCCCCTCCCCCCCCCTCCTCTTCCACACACACACACACACACACACACACACACACACATACACTTTTTGTCCCCTTAGCATCTGTCTTTGATGGACTAAAACATCCCACCACCTGCTTTCAATCTGCTGCCCCTTTTTACCTCTCCCAGACTTCGTTTCGAGTTTCTTTCCTAGCACAGTGATACTGTGAATATTCTCGCCAGAAATATCCGTCGCCAACACTGTGGATTATTTCTCCGTGCGAGAATAGTCCTGACACAAAAAACTGGACTTAGTAGCCTAGAGAGAGAGACAGAGACAGACAGACAGACAGAGACAAAGAGAGACAAAGCGAAGGTGCAGACAAAAGAACGATAGATAGGGTCAGGGACAGCAATTAATGAGGAGAAAATGAACATGCAACATTCTTCTAATTCATGAAAAAAAAAAAAAAAAAAAAATCAACACACTACTAACACTTTGGTTTCAAAGCTCAGATTTCTTTCACAGTTTATAGACAGCATGACACGCATGGAAACAAACTTGCCCCCCTCCCCCCCCCCCCCCCCTCCCCCCCATTAAAAAAAAAGAAAAAATGGAAAACAAATATGGGAGGAAAAAGTATAATCATCAAGTTGTCGGTATTTTCTGTTCTACACTAATCACCGACCTGTATACAAAACCATACCGCCACATAAACATAATCTGGAAACAAAAACAAAACAAAAAAAAAAACAAACAAACAAAATGAAAAATGATTTCATTCTGATGACAACTGAAGTTTGATGTACCACCCACGTGAGAACGAACTGCTTTTTGGGGGCCACTGTATGGAGATAACTAAACGACCAAAAGTCCTACTTTACCCTGTAAAGGAAACGTCTTGTGATTTACAGAGAGAGGGAAGGAGGGAGGAGGAGAGAGAGAAAAAGAAGAAGAAAACTTGCAACCTATGCCTGTTAAGTAAAAAAAAAAAAAAAAAAAAAAAGAAAAAGAAAGAAAAGGACAAGTAAACAGAACAGCGATATTGAGTCAATGTAGCATTTAAATTAAAAAAAAAAAAAAAAAAAAAAAAAAAACAGTCTCGAGTGATTGTGGTTTTAAATGAAAGAATACACAAAGCGACCGGATAGTATAAAAAAAACAAAAAAAAAAAGTGCCCGTACTCAAACACTACTTACCAAAACGCATAATGCGCTCTCCTGCGCACACACGCTTGACTACACATGTGCTCGCAAACACATGGAGAGAGAGAGAGAGAGAGAGAGAGGGAGTGGAGCAGGGGTGGGGTGGTGTGGGGGAGAGGGAGGAACTGAATGGTTTCCCGCTAAAGAGCTTACAGCGGTTCGTTCGCGAAAACAGCGACCCTAAGGCATAAGGTTCAAACATCCATTTCTTTGTCGAAGGAAGGCATGGAAGGGTGTATAAAGGTGATGGTGGTGTTGGTACACATCCTTGGGGAGGGGGGGGGGGGGGGAGAAGAGAGGGAGAGAGAGGGGGGGGTCAAAGAAAACTTGAACCTTTGCCTGTTTAGTTAAAAAAAAAAAATGGGGGTGGCGAGTGAATAGTATATCACTTGAAAAAAGAAATAAAAGAGAGCCCCAAATAAAGTGATTCTGGTTTTAAATGCGGTTGTAAAGCGATCGGATCGTTAAACACACACACACACACACCACACACACACACACACACACACGTACTCAAACAGTTCTAGGTGTTGCGAACAGAATTTGTGGCGCCGCCGTTAAATAAAATTGCTAGGCTGTCACCGTGGCGGTAGGGTCAGGCTTGGGAACTTGACCTTTCAGTCAGTTGCTGTCCTTCTGACCCCCGCCTTCGCGATCTGGTTTTTTTTTTCCCCCTACTGCGCTAGTTTCTCCTCCGACCTTACAGCGACACTGGCCCTGCTTACTTCTGTGGCGTTGGCAAAGGTCGTGACCCCCATCTCGACCCCCCCCCCCCCCCCCCCCCCCCCCTACCCTCCACTCTCACCCCGCGCGCGCACAGTCTTTTAAAAGGAAAATATTTATGTCGTGTTGCTTCTGCAGAGCACTCGTACTGGTCCACAACCTGTGATCGGTGATTCATCTGCAAGTATGTTGGATGTTTTGGGTCCAAGTATAGGAAAAAGACATAAAGAAAACCTCGTGCAAAATGTATATACTTTAATGGGGAACCATACCCGGTGGGTTTCTTTTTGTATAATCGCGCGCGCGCGCACGGTGACGTCGACGTGGCCTTGCCCGCCAACAAAACACATGGCGTCTTCAGGTAATCGCTCCAGATTAAGCTGATTATTACTGGCCAGCAGAATCCGCGAAAGAATTCCCTAAAGCTTGCCCTTCAGCATTTGGCGTGAAGGCAGCCCGACAGCTTTGCTGGCCGTTAGCTCATGGGGACACAATAGGTGGGAACCAGAGACGTCTATGGTGGGAACGTAGACCGACCAAGCAGAAGTAAAACTCTTTAAAGAAAGGAGCGCAAAGGAGGTCGACGATCGTGTTGATCAATTCAGAGTAGTACCCAGCCCTTTCCTCTGGGGCAGACGGTTGGGAGGGAGGGGGGGGGGGGGGGGGGGGGGGGGGGGTCTCTGTACGAACTGACTCCAGTGGATCGGTTTCAGTTTATCGCCCGGTGGGACCACTGAGGGCCATATCAGGGCTCTCATCACTGGGTCGTGTGGATCCATCACAAGTATGTTAGGGACTTGATGACTTCTTGTAAGTGGAAGTGGGCGGCGCGATGAGTGCGTTTTCGGCTCAGCTCTGCGGGACTTGAACCGTTTCACCGGGAAAGAAATAACCACAGCCCTGGTCATCCTAGCCATCAAGAGCTGAGCAATTGCTCTTCATCTCCGTTAGTTCGACTTCTACGGACTTGGGTCCAGGGAACGATTCGTCCTTTACAACTTCAAGCAAATGTTCAAGGATGTTTAAAACACATACACACGGACGCGCGCGCGCGCGCACACACATACACACACACACACACACACACACACACACACACACAGTAGAGCAGACAGGAACAGCAAAGTCTCTCGACTTGTTTTTCACATCATTCGCCTTTGACAAACGTTCGCTTTGACAGACTAACGTTCGCTCTCACAGCTAACTCCCTCCCTCAGGGCAAGAGAATTGTTCTGTTGACTGCGCTGCTATGTGGCAGCTTCGTCCTGTCTGCAGTGACGTTGGGCTACTGTTTGCTTTGTCTGCACGCCATGCGCTGCGCGTGTGCTTCAAACTTGACAGTTTGGCGCTATCACCTTTGAAGTGTGGTGAACAGCCAGGCAGCCAACTCGTGAACCGGAAGCGGACACAGAGCCAATCAAACCAAGCGGAAGAGGCGAATGCCTTCACTACGAGCAGTGGGCAGTCCAGCTAGTGGAAAAGAGACGAGGATACTCTTCCTGTTCCCTCTGATTCTTTGATCTCATTCTTATCTGCTTTGCCCGCTCGCTGGCCTTGCCGCTAGCCTCACACGGTGAGGGTGAATACATCTTCTGCCCCAGTGGCCACGTACGCGGCCGGAGGGGAAAGAAAGCGAGAACGGCCATTGCTCGGTGGAAGGGAATGATTGCATCAGCACTGTTGACGATATGAAGGGCGAGACACTCCCCTTGGCAACAAGGCTTGCTCGCAGTACGTTGCTGAGACGTTGAGGCTACAGCCTAGGCACGTTCGCTCGCACGCAGACACCACAGAGTACACGAGAACGAGGGAGAGAGAGAGAGGAGGGAGGGCAGGGAGAGGGAGAGAGGGGTGGGGAGACAAGAGGGGAGAGAGAGCGGGAGGGGGGGGGGGGGAGGGGGGGGGAGAGGGAGAGGAGGAGGACGAGGAGGTCTGTGGTGTGGTGATAAAGTCGCTAGTATGGGCCAAAAATCGCGTGGACAACGTCAGTAGTGCGCTTTTTTTTTAATTTTTTTTTAAGTAATGAAATCAAGGTCAAGGTCTCGTCAGGTGCTCGGAAAAACGCAACGTGCAGCCCGATAATAGAGGAAAACAGAAGGAAGCGAGAAGTGCCGTCTGTGCTAATCAGACTATTATGAGTAGCTCGCCCCTTAAAGGCGAACTATTTTTGGCCTTACCGAGAATTATAGTCTGTCCTCAGAACCCGACTCGGTGGGACTTGTCGTTTGCGTTTTTTTTACGAAAAAATACCTTGAATAGCTCGCCAGCGTTTGGATTCTTGTCGAAAAAAATAACATGGATTAGTATGAACGTGAATATTTTTTGTTGACAATACTTTGTGAACATTGATGGTGTTGTGTGTTTGTATCATTGACGGGATGGAATTTGCTTTTTCCCGGTGTGGGATTGAAAAGTACGCCGTACGTAATTAAAATTTCAACAGTGGTGTAGTATACGAGTGTTTGGTCGAGGAACGAGAAATGGGACCTTTTATTTTTATTTTTTTTCAAAGACATATTGGAATATTGACCGACTGTTCTGTGTTTCTGTCATGTGAGTGTGGTCACTCGTTCTTTCTCGTCTGTCTGTCTGTCTGTCTGTCTCTCTTCTCTCTCTCTCTCTCTCTCTCGTCTGACATTCGTAACTCGGTTGTCAAAACTAATGAATGAGTGCAAAGGCCTCCCTGTCTTACAGCTCGAAACGTCTCAGTGAAGGAATGACCCATCCGCAATCAGTGTACTGGTACAAGCACAGAGTTAAACATGATGTAATCGACGCAATGGGTACAAGGTTACTAAAGAGCGCAGCACGACCGAGCATGTCACTGACCACTCTTCGTGTCGGCAGCCTGCTTAAAGCGATGTCGCTGGTGTTTCATCATCCTGTGGACTATGCACGGCTCGGTGGGCGTGGCCTCTCTCTCTCTTTCTCTCTGTCTGTCTGTCTGTCTGTCTCTCTCTCTCTCTCTCTATCTACTCTCTCTCTCTCTCTCTCTCTCTCTCTCTGCGGATTGTCCCGATTAACCCATCAGAGACTGTAACTGCTCATAAAGATTATTTGTTCCAAGCAGGAAAATACTTTTTCACCCTTACCCCATCGCCAGTCTGACTACAGCTATCCGTATTTTTTTCCTTCCTTGTCCAATCTGTGTGTGTGTGCGAGTGTGTGTGTGTGTGTGTGTGTGTGGTGTGCGTGCGTGCGTGTGATAATGTGTGGGTGTGGTATTCGAATGGCCCAGTTTGCTGTGCAGTCGCCGGCGTTTCATCCGTCCAGCGACAGAATAGTGCGCGTGGGCCGTGGCGCTGGCGTATTCTCTCTCTCTGCTCTCTCTGTCGCTCTGTGTGTATCGCGCGCGCGGCACACCACGCACACGCCGCGAACACACAACACACACACAACACACACACCACACACACACACACACACACACAACACAGATGTGTTACGCGAAACCCAGGGGATGGGCAAACGAACTGTTGTTTTATGATCTTGTAATGCAAGGAGAAAAGTCTCTCATGCATGATGGGTGTCTGTGTATGTGTGATACGCGGATGACGCGAGTGTGTATGTGTGCGTGTGTACGGGCATCGCGCGCGCGTGTGTGCTGGTAGTGTGTGTGTGCGCGTGTCCTGTGTGTGAGTAAGAGTCTGATAATTTTTAACAATGTTTACTTGTTTCGTGCAGTATTTACAGCCANTTGCTCTGATCATACACGAATAATATTATAATTCATCCACGTAATTTCTGTGTAAATTGATACTGTTGTCGAATTTGAAGAAAAAAAAATCGTCCTATAAATACCTTACGTTGTAGTATCAAAGTATGGAAACATTGTTTTAAGCAGGTAAATGCATTTCAGAAGAAACACAGACACGGAAACAAAAAACGAAAGAGATAAGCCAAAGAAATAAGGAGATGAAGAAAGTAGACAGTACTTCACATGCAGCGGTCTGTTTTCCAATACTTGAAGTCATCAGAAGTAAATACATTGCTGCTCATGCCGCAGTAGGTCTGCCTGTATGTGACATTACTTGGAAATAAAGTCTGCCTGTGGTTGAAGTCACCAGTACACCAAACAATGCTTCAGTTGCAGTTCTCGGTCTGCCTGAATTGAACACGGCAGAAACAGCACCAGTGCATTGTTGCAGTAAACCAAACAATTCTTCACATGTGGTGCTTAGTCTGTCTGTGTTTGGCATTACCAGAGAAACCACTAGTGCTCTGTCACAGTGAAACGTGTGTCTGTACTTGAAGCCACCAGTAAACCAAACAACCCTTCTTGAAGCCATCAATAAACCAAACAACCCTTCTTGAAGCCACCGGTAAACCAAACAGCCCTCCTTGAAGCCACCAGTAAACCAAATAGCCCTTCTTAAAGCCACCAGTAAACTAGACATCCCTTCTAAAGCCACCAGTAAAACAGACAGCCCTTCTTGAAGCCACCAGTAAACCAGACAGCCCTTCTTGAAGCCACCAGTAAACCAAACATCCCGTCACGTGCAGAGTTCAATTTGCCTGTGTCTGACAGTAACAGACAAAACATCTGTACTTTACAGCAGGACTCGGTCTGTCTGTTGTTGTTGTATTATGTTTAACGTCTTTCCACATTAAGTGATATTAGACGAAGAGAAAGGATGTGAAGAGGGAGAGCATTATGTGGGTGGGTGGGCTACCTTGCAATCATATACACAAAAAAGTATCTTTCCAATCTTTACAATATAATGAAAAAAAAGGTATGGGAAAACCAACTTTGAATAAATATTTTGAATCATAACAGAAACTATAGGACTGCGTAGTAAACAGTCCGCAAAATCAAACAACAAACTGAAATTCTCAAAGACACTGTCAAGAGAACTTTCAGAAATAGCCGGTAAAATAGGTCTCAATTTCGGGCATTCCAGAAGAATGTATTGGTTTGAAATGTGTTCACCGCACAGACATTTAACATTCTTGCTGAATTTTGTTTTGAAGGCGTTAAGCTTTATCCCATAAGACAGCGAAGTGATAAGTCTAAAATTTGAAAATGTTGCTATAATTCACAGCTATGTTGTTTGTTAAACCAACCGAATTCAATTAGAGACTGGACTGGAGAATTTCTCCTTCCTATGGAGAAATTTTGAATCTTTGTTCACAGTGCTTGCTCCAGTAACTTATACCCTTCTGTAACGGATAATGGGATGTTTATTTCTATACATTCCCTGTCTTGCCTTGCACCTTTTTTTTTTGCGTCTCTATCAGCACAATCATTTGAATATAATCCAGCATGTAAAAGAAACCCAACAAAAGGTAATATTGGTTCCCTTTAAACTTAAAATGTTAGTCATTTGATTGATTGTTTTCTATCATAATTTTGGATTTTTTCTTGTAATCAAATGAGCGTAAAGCATACAGTACGGACTGAGAATCGACGCAGAATTATATTTGAAAAATGTTCAATGGAAGACCCAACTATGTAATTAAGAGACATAGGTATAGCAACGAGTTTGGCGGTAAATATTGATCGACTTTTACCACGGAGTACGAATTTTCTTTTTTTTGAAAGCTGGTATACCAAGACCTGAACCAGCACGGTGATCATCTAAGAGTGAGCCATCTGTGCATACCTTTAAATGATTTGGGTATTTATTTTCTAGGTAAAATCGGACTTCACTTTGCATAATATTTGGATTCTCATTCTTCTTCACATCAGTGTAATTGATACCAAAATGTGGTTTATTAACCTCCCAGTTAGGGTAAGGAGAAACTACTTGCTGTTCATCAATACTCTGTGGATTTATTTCCGACTCTTTAAGTAAGTCTGGTACATATGAACCAATTGGCTTTAATGAAGATATCTGTCTGGCCCGTTTAGGAAAATTTATTTCTGATTTTAGTTGTACTTCTTCCGAGACAAATTTGTCAGGTCTTAAGGTCCTAAGAACGTACTTTGCACGTGCAAGATTTCGATATTCATCCAAAGGCAGTTCTCCACTTTCTTTGTAAGTTCCGAGTGTTGATGCGTGAAAGGGCACACAAAGAGCAAGCCTGTATCCTTTGCAATCAATACATTGAAGTTTCTTAAGTAAATGATTTGGAGCACTGACGGTAACAGGCAAAATATCTGTGCTTTATAGCAGGGCCTGGTCTGTCTATATCTGACAGTCAGAGACAAAAAAACACGTGTTTTGTAGCAGGGCTTGTGTTCTCCCTGTACCTGGCGATAGCAGACCAAAAGTCAGTGCTCTGTAGCAGAGTTTACTCTGCCTATATTTGACGTCCTGAGGAAACTCGGCGTTGATCCATCAGCAGCAGTCGGCCTGCCTGTACTTGGCGTCATCAGGGGGAAAAAACGAAACTCGAGAAAAGAGCTGGGAAGTGAGCGATAAGTATGCACACCTGGGTGATTGAACGGACGCAGTTGCCAATACCGGCTTCTCCATCACTGTGAAGATTCAGCAACATGCGGTGCTGCCGTGCTGCATTGAAACTGCAAACACACACACACACACACACACACACACACACACACACACACACACACACACACACACACACACATGCGCGTGCACGTGTTGTCAGGTAGCAAGAAGCTAGCGAGCCATGCATGCTTTAAGCAAAATGGAGAAGTAATCAATGCCTATAAATGACACCGTTCATCCATTATCTAAAAGAAACAGTTGAAAGATGACGAGTGGTTTATTGCATGTGTCACCATGCGGTGATAATGGAATTGCCATAGAATATCAATATATACACAACACACAAACCGGAGAAGTTCATACAGAAAAGGAATAGAACATTTTGACAACAATAACTTACATATGCAGCATATGCCTAGAAGAAGACAAAATATCAATTATTCATAAACAAAAAAGGACAGAGAGAGAGAGAGAGAGAGAGAGAGGAGAGAGAGAGAGAGAGAGAGAGAGAGAGAGAGAGAATGTCACACACATATTTTAGCTGTGAGAAACAGTAATGTGTATGTTAAGATGTAGTTGTGAAATTCTCGCTCTCTTTCTTTGTCTCTGTTCTGTCTGTCTGTCTGTCTGTCTGTCTGTCTGTCTGTCTGTCTCTCTCTCTCTCTCTCTCTCTCTCTCTCTCTCTCTCTCTCTCCTCTCTCTCTCTCTCTCTCTGTACTAGAAATCGGAGTGTACAGACAAATTGGGTATCTTCGATAAAACATTGTTTGGATACTTATGGCGTTTCTTTTATTTGGTTAAATGGTGGATTGAATTATGGAAAAAAAAACCGGTTTGTAATTGAACTTAAACAGAAAACGCATGATTGACCGTTTTATAGACAAAATCTGGACAATATAATACTTAATAGTGACAGATATTCGACATATCGTTCTTTCAAGTCCTAATGGCAGCCAGAGAAGTATTTACCTGACATGACCATTCCTAAATTTCACAAACTGTTCGTGAGTTTTCGACTTGGTATTAGTGATTTGAATGTCCATCAAAGATATACACTAAACTCCAAAAACTGTCCATTCTGTAATCAAATTGAGGACGAAATACATTTTGGATTGTTTGTCCGTCCAATAAAGATTTAAGAGATAAATACATTTTGCCTCATACAGGAAATGTTCATCAAGTGTCATTGCTTCTTTTACTGCGAAATGAAAAGAGGATTGTAACTTGCTCTATAGCTATGTTCATTTTAAAAGTGCTGAAATAAAGAGAGGAACTGTTATCAATTAACACACAAATACCAGAGTAATTTCAGGAAAAAAAAACAACAAAAAACCCGATGTTGTTATGCAAATATTGTCTTTCATAACTTTTAGTATATGCATCGAGCACGTGTGTGTTCTACTCTTGTTCTTGACCTCTTTGCAGATAGGTCGGTGGCTTTTGCAATTAAACTATTTCAGTTTGAGTTTCGTTTCTCTCTCTCTCTCTCTCTCTCTCTCTCTCTCTCTCTCTCTCTCTCTCTCTCTCTCTCTCTCTCCATAATAAATTACGTGCATACCATTCGTCTTCTGTATGTTGGCATATTCCTCAACACATACATAAATACTGCTGTAAATTTAGCCATTTACCTTCATTGTGACATTGTGAAGTAATGCTGACATCGTCGTGTTAATTCACATTCATATCTTAGCCTCGAGAAACCGTAACGTGTATGTTAAGATGTAGGTGTAAAATTGTTGGTCTCTCTCTCTCTCTCTCTCTCCCTCCCTCCCTCCCTCCCCCTCCCTCCCTCCCTCCTCTCTCTATGTGTGCGTGAGCGCGCGCGCGTGCGTGCGTGCGTGCGTGCGTGCGCGTGTGCGTGTGCGTGCGCGTGCGTGCGTGCGCGCGCGCGCGCGCGCGCGTGTGTGTGTGTGTGTGTGTGTGTGTGTGCGTTCGGGCGGGCTGGCGTGTGTGTGGGTGAGTCTGTTAGTCTGTCTGTTGTCTGTTCATGTGTCTGTTATAATGGAAGGATGGAGGTCGCGGGATGGCAAAACTGGTCTGGTAGAAGCTAACCCTAGGGATGTCATATGCCGGTCTGGAAGCTAACCCTAGGGGTCATATGCCGGTCTGGTAGAAGCTAACCCTAGGGATGTCATATGCTGGTCTGGTAGAAGCTAACCCTAGGGATGTCATATACCGGTCTGGTAGAAGCTAACCCTAGGGATGTCATATGCCGGTCTGGTAGAAGCTAACCCTAGGGATGTCATATGCCGGTCTGGTAGAAGCTAACCCTAGGGATGTCATATGCCGGTCTGGTAGAAGCTAACCCTAGGGATGTCATATGCTGGTCTGGTAGAAGCTAACCCTAGGGATGTCATATACTGGTCTGGTAGAAGCTAACCCTAGGGATGTCATATGCCGGTCTGGTAGAAGCTAACCCTAGGGATGTCATATGCCGGTCTGGGGATGAAGCTCATCTTGAGAGGTACCACGTGCCGTGCGTCAGTCCAGCTGAGACATCGTTGGAGCGCCTTTTCGCGGTATTTCACTGCCGTTTTACATATCACTAGACAGAAATAGGTGTTTTGTTTGCTTCTCTTTCTTCAAACTCATGCATCTCTATGTCTCTCTGTGCTTTCTCTGTTGCCTTTGATCAGCATTTTGGTTTCTGGTGACCCCAGGCCCTGTCTGTTGGTTTGCTTGTTATTTTCTGATCTTAAGTTTTCGTTTGCAATGTCCTGCCTTCTGGATGTTCCAGTATCTGTGGGTCTTTCAATGTGTGCTGGGATGTATTATGATAAAAGTCATTGGGCTGTGTTAATCTATTGTCGTTAGGATGTGTCATTGTGTGGTCCCTATTTGCCAGTCATCAGTTCTGAGCAACAGAGCAGTGCAGTGCTGTAGGCTGAGATCGTGTTCTTCACAGTTCTTTACCTTCCATCCGATACAAACGGGTTAACATGAGGAAACATGCGCAGTTCTGTGTGTTGATACAGTGTTCTTCACAGTTGTCGATCCTCAATCCGTAAAGGTGAGGTAACTGTTGTGTCTTTTATGTTGACATAGTCTTTTCAATAGTGAACATGCATCATCTGACTTTTTTGCGATACGCCGAGAAAGCTAGTTTAAGGAATTTTCAAACTTTGGATAACGGTCACCATCTTCAAATCAAATGCCATGGTAGAGCTAAAACACAAACACATGTGCACAGCCACTGTTTCTGGACAGGAAGAAGGTGCTGCATGAAAACAAGTGTCTTCAGTAAATGATTCTTTTGTTTTGTCTGAAAGGGAGCCTAAGATGTGGACATTTATGAGCCCTTTACCACAGCCGTAAGAATCTAAAAGTAGCGACACATCTTCACTGGGAGGATCAAAGACTTCAGGTCACAGGCCATGCCCGTCCTTCTCTACAGACGTGTGTCTGTGACACAGCGTCACAGTAAAGATCCAACTCAACACGTCACGTGTGCAGTCCGTTCTTGTTTGTGACACAGCTTCACACCAAAGGTTGAATTCTAAAGTCACTAGCCTGCGAATGAAGAACACGGCGCTGATGCAGTGTATCATCAAATAGGGCAGGCATCAGACATGCTTCTGATCGATTCCTTCCACTTCATCTGAAGATTGTAAGAGAGATGACTGTGAGACAGAGCAAGTCCAGACAGAAAACCTCTAACCACTGTTGTCATGAACCATATAGATGAGGAGCACGGCCAGGTATCTTTACACGATTCTACGTCCTAGACCATTCCATGTGTGCTGAAGACGGCAGACGTCCTTGATGCTGTCAAAGGTGAACAACGTAACGGGGTGGACTGGTCACGACTGACTGAGAGCACAGGACGGTGGAGATGCCTGACTGCAATTTTGCCCTTCTTCACACTCACTACCACGACTGAGGATCACTAAGCACCATTGATGACACTGGTTGCTATTCTTCAATTGGAGGTTGATTTCCATTATGACATTGGAATTGCAATTGAAGAAAGTGTTTTTAAGAATCATTTGCTTTCTACCTGTGCAATTTTGAAGAGTTCATTTCATGTATACGGTTGTCCATTATACATTTTTTTTATGAAAAAAAAAGAAGCTTTTTTCCTTGATGGAATACGTGTATTGCAAACAGGAAGAACCCAGCCTTTTATTTATTTATTTACTCAATTACTTATCTGTGAGTTTATCTTTTTATTTGTTTATCTATTTACGCATTGATCTGCATATGTATTTGTGTCTTTACGTATTTACCTATTCTTATGTAAATTCAGTGATTTTGTTTTTACTGGACTTTTTTTTTTAAGTACAGTTTGTTTCCGTCAGATCACTTGCTTCTGAGTCTCTCCCCCCCTCCCCCCCACCCCCGCTCTCTCTCTCTCTCTCTCTCTCTCTCTCTTTCGCTGTATCTCTCGATAAAAAGAAGAAAGAAAGAAAGAAGGAAAGAAAGAAAGAAAGAAAGACAGACAGACAGACAGAAAGAAAGACAGAAAGAAAGAAAGAAAGAAAGAAGAAAGAAAGAAAAAGAGAGAGAGAAAGAAAGAAAGAAAATGAAAATGAAAAAAAAAGAAAGAAACATAAAAGTAAAAGAAAATAATACAATTTGCTTTTGCTTTCTTTTTATTCGATACGTACATCTGATATAGAGAGCAGAATAAATACCGGATGAAGGAAAAGGAAGAAGAAAGAGAGGAGGAAAGAAATGACAGGGAAAAGAACGTGATCACACAATCAAAGCAGAAAGCTAACTTTGTTAATAATATACTGGAACTCTAAAGTCACTGACAATTAGTTAGGCAGGAAAACATGGTAGTTGATTTTATTGGCGAAGCAATGGCCTCGGTTTTACTACATCTCCTGCTCTTAGATATTATCCAGGATTTTACTTCAATACTGCTTTGTTGCGTGAACAGGGCCAAATCATCAATCAGGTCAGGTTGAAACAACCCTATGAACACTGACAGAACATTTCAACATTCCTCGAGCAGTGGAGTGGGCAGAGGATGTAGATGGTAAGTTCTGAGTGCAGTTTGCTTCAGAATGCACATCGTCTTTCTCACAATCAGAACAAAAGAGGAATTGTTGATAGAGATAGCAATGTAAAGGAGCATAGACAGTGGAAAATGAGTAGTGTGTCCTTTTTTTAAGTAAAGTGTTAGTGTTATGGTACAGTCTGCCTCTGCTTAACCTGGCCTCAGAGATTCCCTGACATAAAATATAATGAATGCAACAACGTTACAGCAAATCCTTGTGCATCTGCTAGGAACAACAACATTGAACAAATGGTGGCAACGATTTTCTAATTGTATTTCATGTCTTTAAACAATTGTTTTCATGATAAGAATGAAATGATCCTGAAAACCATCAGATGACCACACAGCTGACATCTGTTTCAACCATTTAACATTCGTTGCTAAGCTAAGGACGCTGCGATTGTAAAAGGAGTTGTGAGGCGTGGGATGGAAATGGACGTTTTATATATCACAGTTTCAATTCAGAGGTGGAGAGGGGTGATATATTTCAAGGGTTTCTCCGCTTCTCTGCATGAAACAAAGTCCAACGACTACAGACTTGGAGGATGGGAAGTCCTGAGACATTCTCCTACTACTTCCTTCTGGGAAAAAAAAAGTTGACTCTCTGCAGATAAATGTTCCCATATGTTTGTTCATGGTCAACTGCCAAGCACTATAGGCTGAAGTTACTGTACGTCTCCTGCAAATTTACGGTTCAGCAAAAGCATTTGGACCAGAAATCTTCCTACCTTTGAAAAAAGTCAGCAATCAAAAACATTAGACAAGGTTTATCACCTTCTCTGTTCCCAACAGTCATTCATTGCATGACACACGGTCTATCAAAAATACGTTAGTGCCACAACAGGAAAACGGTACCACAGAACAGAAAGGTGATCCTGGTTCCAGGTCTGTCTTATTGCCTAATCTCAAATCTGACATTTTATACAAAGAGAAAGGTAAATAAAACTTATCATTCTATAGAAATAAAAAGGTAAACCATTTTAACACTAAATGACGACAGAAATGTCAAATGTCAGACAGGTCGGGAACCGTGCGCTTTGGAGATAAACTGGAAATGCGAACAAAGGAATCCAAACCTTTCATTTTGGACAACATGGAAATTGAGAAGAATGATCTCCATTCACGTCTCTTTGTTCATTACAGAAAATACAAAAGACATCGGTGTACATCACAAAGACATCGGTGTACATCACTTCTGTATGAGCAGCTCAGGAAACACCAGGTCACTGATACATATCATTTCTGTTTGAGTAACGCAGGAAATACAAATACCAAGCGCACAGACCACATTTGTTTAAAATCCTTCATGTTTCGGTCAGACATGAAAGAGTTAAAGCCTCACACAAACTGTTTGTGATGAGCATGTCATAGACAGACAAGGACTCATCTTGTTCCATTTTGAGCAATTAAGTAACAGAAGGACAAGCACAATATGATGTCTGTTTGAGAAATTCAGAAAAACAGGAAGAGAAGCAAATAAAACACGCTATTCATGGCTGAGCAAGACAGGACATGGGAAAACAGACACTCTATCATATCTGTGTGAGCAAGACATGAAACAGGAAGACAATGATACAGGTTATTTCTGTTTGAGCAGTACAAGAAACAGGAAGACAAGCTACTCCTGTTCGAACCAGAGTAGAATTAGAAACACATGCACATAACTTTATTATGTTTGAACAAAACTGGAAACAGAAAGACGGGCACAAAAATTATTCCTGTTTAAGCATAACAGGAAAGAGGAAGACCAGTACAGACGTATACGCCCGTTTATACAAGCAGGAAGTTCAAGAATGTCGTTTAATTTCTGACGATGCGTTTTATCTCCAACTTGGTACTTGCATAACCTAAATTTGATGCTGGCACTTTGGCAATGTTCTGCAGGGCGTTTTCCTCAACCTTGCCGAACGAGAAAATCTTGAAATGGAAACAGATATACTGCATTAATATCATCACCTGTCCCCCGCAAACACACACACACACACACACACACACACACACACACACACACACACACACACACACACACACACACACACACACAGAGACGCTCTCTCTCTCACACACACACTTATGCACACACACGCACACACACACACACACACACACATACACACACACACACACACACACACACCACACACACACACACACACACACTCTCTCTCTCTCTCTCTCTCTCTCTCTCTCTCTCACACACACACACACACACACACACACACACACACACACACACACACACACACACACACACACACACACACACACACACACACACACACACACACACACACACACATGTAATGAGTTGCGAATACTATTCGCCAGTACACACACCTTAGCACACTCTGACCCAAGCTACAACCATGTGATTTGCAGCTCAGTCATGTAGCCAACTGAATTAGCTGTTTTACCAGATACATAACCTGACGTTTTTTGTGAAGGAAAAGTGCAGATTAAAGATTTCAATAGAAGCCAGTACATGACTGGTCTCTATGTTCCGTATCTTTTACGTGTTGTAACTTTCTCCCTGGCTACATCTACCATCTGTGGAAAAAAAGTGGGAAGTTTCTACATTTCTAGACAATGGTATTTTCATCCGTTACTTTCCACAAGATTCTAATTGGGAGACCATTTCCTACGAAATTCTGTGGATTGCATATGTGTGCAGTGCATATATTTTCCACTTTAAAATTGCTCTTTAACTCTTTCAGTGGGGTAGTGGCTTAAGTGTGATTCTATTGATTGTACATTTATTGACAAAATATTCAGCGAAAAGGATAGTTTGGTCAAACCCATCGTCTGTGTTCATTTCATCATCATTACCAAAACAACAACAGTTCTATATAAGCTTGATTTTCAAACAGTTTTCGCATTTTTCTACTAATATATTCTCTCTGGTTCGCTGCAGAAACTGTGAACGTGACTGCAAAACTATAATTACTGTTGTATTGAAGCTTTCTCTGTTTCACAAAATGAACTTCTCGTTATCAATTATATCGGTTTTTTTTTCAGAATACTATTTATGACAAAAATGCCATGACGTATCCTAATCTGAAACATCTGAGTTTTACTTCTTTAATTTTGCTAGTTTGTTCTGAGATCTGTTATCAGTCTATAGCAAATAATAGTTTTATACCGCATTGAGCAGATGATTTACATCAAATACCATTAACGCCTCCAAGAGAGCATTGTAATAAACCTTTGAACCTTCAGTCACGTGCTTTTGTCAATTTGTTATTTCTTTTCACAGACTTATGCATCCTATATATTCAAGACAATTCACGTTAATGCCATACGTAGAGCAAGTCTGTTTCTTATTTCTTGTCTTGTTTATCTCATGCTACTACAATTATATTTTTTAGCCAGAATAATCGTAGCACGATCCGCTTCTTTTAGGGCTGGTACAGTCAACACAACAATGGTACAGCTCTAGTACTGTCCATAAACAAGTAGACTCACCCTGGGAGGATAGGCGACGAGTACAGGAAACATCATGGGCTTCAATTTGATATACATTTCTTTGTATTGTTCGATGACTGCTTTCATCTCCTCTCAAAGGTCTCTGGGCAGACGGTCTCTGATAACATGAAGAATAGAAGTCATTGCTTACTAAAGTTCATACAGACATTTTGGTTTAATAGTTACATTCTGTATGTCCACTGGAAAAAAAAAAAAGACCCCCTCTCTCTCTCTCTCTCTCTCTCTCTCTCTCTCTCTCTCTCTCTCTCTCTCTCTCTCTCTCTCTCTCTCTCTCTCATATGCACACACACGTGCACGCGAACACACACACACACACACACACACACACACACACACACACACACACACACACACACACACACACACTCAGAGAGAGAGAGAGAGAGAGAGAGAGAGAGAGAGAGGGGGGGGGGCAGACAACAAATACCTATATATTCATCCAACCACAAAGTGTTTTTAAAAGGCTGTTCACTGCAATTGGCAGGTCGTCTGCGTTCTGGTTTGAGGAAGGTTTTTAAAGAAACCGAAAATTTGCAACAACACAGTGCTGGTTGTTTTTTACTATCCAAGTTATACAAACACACACACAAACACAAACACTGATACAGAGGCACAGACACACAGACACACACACACACACACACACACACACACAGACACACACACACACACACACACACACACACACACACACAGATTTCCCCCTTCCCCACAAACACACACATTGGCATCATCACGAAAGGACAGTCATGCAGACAGGCAACGAGGCCTATCGGCAGACAGACGAACGGACGGATGCATTGACACCTACCCGGCATATCCAGAATCCTGTCAGCAAAAATTAAGACGTCATCTGATGAATGATCGTCACTGAAATCCGCTTCAAGCCCAGGATCCACGTTGAACATTTCGTAGTATTCACTGGCACGTTCCACCGGATATTGCGTCACCTTCGTGGCCGAGGGAAAGTTCAGGTAACGCAAAGCAGCTGTGTCATTGCTCTGTATCACTGTGGGAACAACAGACAATCAGAAATGTTGTATCACTGTGGGAACAACAGACAATCAGAGATGTATCACTGTGGGAACAACAGACAATCAGAGATGATGTATCACAGTGGAAACAACAGACAATCAGAGATGATGTATCACTGTGGGAACAACAGACAATCATAGATGATGTATCACTGTGGGAACAACAATCAGAGATGTTGTATCACTGTGGGAACAACAGACAATCAGAGATGCTGTACCACTGTGGGAACAACAGACAATCAGAAATGTTGTATCACTGTGGGAACAACAGACAATCATAGATGATGTATCACTGTGGGAACAACAGACAATCAGAGATGTTGTATCACTGTGGGAACAACAGACAATCGGAGATGATGTATCACTGTGGGAACAATAGTCAATCAGAGATGATGTATCACTGTGGGAACAATAGACAATCAGAGATGATGTATCACTGTGGGAACAACAATCACAGATGCTGTATCACTGTGGAGCAACAATCAGATGTTGCATCACTGTGGGAACAACAGACAATCATACATGTTGCTTCACTATGGGGACAGCGGTCATTGCTCTTTAACACTGTGGGAACAACAGACAATCACTGATGTTGTATCACTGTGGGACAACAGACAATCATACATGTTGCTTCACTATGGGGACAGCGGTCATTGCTCTTTAACACTGTGGAACAACAGACAATCACTGATGTTGTATCACCGTGGGAACAACAGACAATCATACATGTTGCATCACTATGGGGGACAGCGGTCATTGCGCTTTAACACTGTGGGGGAACAACAGAGACATCACTGATGTTGTATCACTGTGGGAACAACAGACAATCATACATGTTGCATCACTATGGGGACAGCGGTCATTGCTCTTTAACACTGTGGGAACAACAGACAATCACTGATGTTGTATCACTGTGGGAACAACAGATAATCATACATAATGCATCACTATGGGGAGAGCAGTCATGCTCTTTAACACTGTGGGAACAACAATCACTGATGTTGTATCACCGTGGGAACAACAGACAATCATACATGTTGCATCACTATGGGGACAGCGGTCATTGCTCTTTAACGATGTGGGAACAACAACAGACAATCACTGATGTTGTATCACTGTGGGAACAACAGACAATCATACATGTTGCATCACTATGGGGACAGCGGTCATTGCGCTTTAACACTGTGGGAACAACAGACAATCACTGATGATGTTGTATCACTGTGGGAACAACAGACAATCATACATGTTGCATCACTATGGGGACAGCAGTCATTGCTCTTTAACACTGTGGGAACAACAGACAATCACTGATGTTGTATCACTGTGGGAACAACAGACAATCATACATGTTGCATCACTATGGGGACAGCAGTCATTGCTCTTTAACACTGTGGGAACAACAGACAATCACTGATGTTGTATCACTGTGGGAACGACAGACAATCACTGATGTTGTATCACTGTGGGAACGACAGACAATCACTGATGTTGTATCACTGTGGGAAAACAGACAATCATACATGTTGCATCACTATGGGGAGAGCAGTCATTGCTCTTTAACACTGTGGGAACAACAATCACTGATGTTGTATCACTGTGGGAACAACAGACAATCATACATATTGCATCACTATGGGGACAGCAGTCATTGCTCTTTAACACTGTGGGAACAACAGATAATCATAGATGTTGTATCACCGTGGGAACGACAGACAGTCACAGATGTATCACTGTGGGAACGACAGACAATCACTGATGTTGTATCACTGTGGGAACGACAGACAATCACTGATGTTGTATCACTGTGGGAACGACAGACAATCACTGATGTTGTATCACTGTGGGAATGACAGTCAATCACTGATTTCGTATCACTGTGGGAACGACAGTCAATCACTGATGTTGTATCACTGTGGGAACGACAGTCAATCACTGATTTTGTATCACTGTGGGAACAACAGACAATCACTGATGTTGTATCACTGTGGGAAAACCATCCATTGCACTGTAACACGGGGGGAACAACACAGCCAGTCATAGATATTGTATCAATGCGGGAAAAAAAACAGTCATTGTTCTGT
>JADBJO010010921.1:52500-60000 GCA_016801955.1 Conus betulinus
ATTGTAGACATAATTTATTTATAAAGTGAGTTGTACATCTCACTATCAGAGTGTATACACAAGCAAGCGTTGGAGTGTGCAAAGTCACGGTCAGTAACTTGTGTGTGAGTCTCTATTGTAAGCAACATTCTGATTACAGCTCTTGGCAGTGACACTCATGGAGCTACTAGTACCTAGAAAAGTCCCATCCCCTCCTCACCCAGGAGAGACTCGAACCTGCACTTCGTGTGTAATCGTCGTCTTATTTCGTCTGTTAGGTTTTCTTGTCAGAAACCTGTTTTTTGGCTGGACAATTCAAATTTCATGAAGGTCATTTGGCTCTATACAGTAATGGGGTGACATAACAATTGCCAGCCACACCATCCTCTACAACCCCCTCCCCCCCACCTTCTACCCATCCCCATCTGTCTAACCCCCCCTCTCTCTACCTCCCTCCCTCCCCTCTCTCTCTCTCTCTCTCTCTCTCTCTCTCTGTCAGTGTCTCGTGAATAGCAATTAAAGTGGTTTTTTTTTATCCTTCAACCCCCTCCTCCTCTCCCTTTTGCCCACAGTCTGGTGGACGTTTCATTTGATACTGGCTGACCTCCATGTCAGTCACCAGTGTCACTCCCGCTTCCTCTCTCCCCTTCCTTCTTCGCTAATCTAGTCGTACAGTTGATTGCACGTGGTTGAAACAAGGGGCACATACTCTCTCTCAGCTGTGTTCAGACCCCCACCCCCCATCCCCTCGCCCATCTCCGTCTCTCTCTCCACTCACCGTAGCCACAAGGAAAATGACTCGCACGTATCTCACAGCGAAGATAATGTGGCTTTGTTAATTCGCATATATGCAAAAACATGTCGCAAAGATCTAAGAAATAGTGTTCTCGAATCTTTTACGCAATTTTTCACACATGGTAGGTGATAAGGGACGACTTCCCATTCCATATCACTGCTCCCGTCTCTGATTAGTAACATTCCCCTCCTGCCTCCTCTCTCTCTTTTCTGTAGTGATATCATAGGCTGTCATGTTTCTCTGACAGCTTGTTAATCCGACAGCATCAGTGACCATATGTGTAGCTTAGCACAAGAAAGGAAAAACCAAGTCTACTCACTTCACTTCTCTCCGAAGGCTGTAGGACTGATCCCACCAGTGAACCAAAAATGAAAGACAGGTACATAGTGGGATGCTCATCTCCCCTATTCTCAAATGCTGTGTGTAGAGTTTCACAATCAACCCGGAAGAACGTTAAGTTGAGCTATGTTTCAAAGTCTTGAGACTATGCATTGCTTGAATGAATGCCTTATGTTTTTAACAGTACAACTTTACGCTAATACATCGTGACATCTATCAAGAGGGTGAATGAGTATTCTATTGTAATAGTTTTGCCACAGCTCCATGAAAACTGTTAAGGTGCTTGATTAACATTCTATATCAACAACATGAGTTTTCGCCAGTATTCAACACTATCCGTTAAGATGATCACTGAATATTACCCTCTGACAGGAAAAACAGTATGCCTATGACTGGTGATTACTGTAAAGCTGATTTATGAATAGAAGAAATGTTGACTGCTGTACCTTTTCCAGATAACTTGAAAATATAGAGAACCCTTCAACGTTTCGTGCTGTAGGCACTTGGTCACGAAGTGAAGTGTTGAGGTTGTAGGGGAAGCTGGCAGGTTTCTTGTGACCACAGTTCAGCCAAGAAGGTGGGGGGGGGGGGGGGACGAACTGTGTTAATATGGTCAACAAAAGGGGGTGGGGCAAAGAGGGGGGTGAGGAAAGGTGGGAGGGAGAATTACCCGATAATAATATTTTCTTAGTTTTGGTAAAAGTGTCAGAGAACTGTGTGTCCAGTCTTCTGGAACATAGCCTTTATAGAAACTGTCCCAGTAGAGACTGAAAAAGATGGGTTCTATCCTCTTCTGAAAGCTATTTAAGATCAGAATAACGTAGTTTGTGTGGACCAGGGGCTTTATTCATTTTTATTTTCAAATGAGTGGTTTGCTGATGAAGACAGTTTGGCCAGCTCTGGCGGTGCATTGGCTAACGTCTCTTACTTGTGCGCTGGAAGGTTCTGAGTTTGAGCCATCAAAAACATTGGTTTGTGGAACTTTTCGTCTCTGACCGGATCATACTCATAGAGAGAAGTGCCCTGAGCTCAAATAGGAAAACTGAAGTTTCTACTCAGGCTTCACTTAGTGAATGAATGCATTCCAGAGGTCGTCAATTCCCTGACCAGCGCTGCAGGTATCTGTATCTCTCGGGCCTTGCCTCTGTTATGAAAGGAAGCGAAATGGGGAACCTTATCATGTATCAGACCAGGATGGAACGCCACATCCTCATTTTGATAACTTTGGTCATTCCTGGTCATCATCGTTTTACTAGTGATATGAACGTAGCGAGATGGAGTCGAGGAAATTCTAGGACAGCTCCTCTAGATTTGATTAACAGATTTTAGTTCAAAGAAAAGGGTAGACCTGGCTGTCAGAGGATAACTATGATGAGTTCATAACATCAACACACACAGCCGGGCGATTCAGGTTTTATCTGCGTTGTGCAAGATTCAGAACCAATGCCCTGTGAAGAAGAGTCTGTCAACACAAAGAATATGACAGCTACCTCATCTTTCGCCTTTATCTACGACTGAGGATAGACAACCGTGAAGAGCTCTATGTCAACATAGAGAACTGGGCAGATTACCTCATATATACGTTTTATATATAACTGGGGATAGAAAACAATGAAAAACGACATGTAAGCCCGCGGGATTCGATGTGTCAACTCATCCCTACCTTTTGCACAGAACTAAAAATCGACAACTTTAAAGAACACCTTATGAACGTAAAAGCTCGGAGCGTTACTTCATCATTATCCTTTTGTATAGCATTGAGGATACATCATTGTGAAGAATACTATGTCAACAGCACAGCATGTATCCAAATACTGACAGAAAATGTCAATTCCAGAAGGCAGTGGATATTGCAAAAGAAAACCATAAGATCAAGAATGACATGCAAACCAACACACAGGGGCTGTGGTCAACAGAAAACAGGTGCTAATCACAGGCAAAAGGCAAATCCAGAAGAGACATGGCAAGACAGAAGTTGAAAAAAGATGAGGACGCAAAGAAAATTCCGAAGGTAGCCCAGTAAAATCTGGAGGGACAATAAAATACTTGCGGAAATGCGCTCCAACGAAGTCTCAGCTGGTATGACACATGGCACGTGGTATCCCTCAAGTTAAGGTTCATCCTCAGATCTGTATGTGACTTCCTTCGAGTGTCTTCCTCTAATGTTATTTTGTCATTCTTGTGTCTTCCCATTCACGCACACACAGAAAGACAGACCAATACACAGACAGACAGACAGACAGAGAGAAAAAGGGACACACATTCACACACACACACACACACACACACACACACACAGTCAGACAGAGAGAGAGAGAGAGAGAGAGAGAGAGAGAGAGGAGAAGGAGGAGGATGAAGAGGAGGAGGAGGAGGACAGGACAGAGAGAGAGAGAGGGGGGAGAGAGAGAGAGAGGGGGGAGAGAGGAGAGAGAGAGACAGAGAGACAGAGAGAGAAGACAAGACAAAACAAAGTTTTATTTGAGCTATGCCTTCTGCCTATGTTAGAGGGGGGGAGTGTTAACAAAAGGAAATCATATCATAATATCGTACATAAGATGAATAAAGTCAGTCGATACCGTCTTTAACCGCGAAAAGAGGGGGAAGGGGCGAGGACAGGGGGGGGAGGGGGTGGGGTAAGGGTCGGGTGGGTTGGGGTGGGGGTTGGAGGGAGGATGACAAAAAGTAGCATGTTCATAAGTATGCAAAATTGATCATAAAAACATTATATACACATTGATTTCTGAGAGTAAAGGCCTTAGACAGATACAGGGCAAGGGGCATACACATTCTTGTATCAGAAAGCAATAGGCTTATATTAAACACATTTGGGTGGGAACAATATTTGGGTGGGAAATACATTTCTCGGATAGCTTTGTAGTCAGTACAAACCAATATAAAATGTAATTCTGATTCTTCAGAATAAGAACAAAATGGACAGTAGTGTTTTCCTTCCTTTTAGGATATCTATTACGGTGGGGTTTCAACTGTAAGACGCCGAGTCCGATTCTTGACAAATGTTTTCTGAGAGCAGGGTTTTTAACAGTGAATAGATATGTCGGGACATCACGTAATTGCCTGAACAAAGAATAGAATCTGAATCTTTCTTTTGCTATTATTCTAGAATCGATATCCCGAAATGGCAATCAAATAGTCTTTGCTTAAAGATGCACACAAAGGATTTAACATTTTCAACTCCTTGGTTCTCCCAAACGAAACCAAAGCCGTATCTAAACAAAGTAAAATAAACGTTGGCTACCCAGTTCTTCTTACCATTGCAAAACAGAGCATAGAGAATTTTGTAAGATTTCTTGGAATACAGCTTTCGTCCATACTGGTTAGCTCAACCAATACTTGATGCATTTCATAAATGTCGAAATGTAAAGTTGTTATATCCCAAATTCACAGCACACAAGTGCACGTGGTGTTTTTATACTCACATTCAACATATGTTTAACAATAACTGTATGATCTGCAGTCAGACCCCACAACTCAGATCCATATGTCAAGATAGGTTAAATTTGGCAATCAAAAAGCTTAAAGAAAAGTGTGGGATTATTTTCTCCAAGTGACCATAAAAATTTCAAAACACTAAAAACACCTCTTTGTTTTCAGAGCCGTATCCTCCCGTGAGTATGAAAACGTTAAGCCTGTAGATACTATCACTCCAAGGTATTTCTGGCTGGACACCTTTATACAAACCATTTTTCTCGACAAGCGATATGGTCTAAATATTACTTCTTTAGACTTTTCTTTATTGACAGTTAGTTGGAGTCAGCCAACAGTGCTACTTAATGTGTTCAGCTGGTGCTGAAGACCCACTATGTTGTGGGAAAAAGAAGAACGACGTAATCAGCAAACAACATGACTAGAATCTGCAATAAGTCAGGTGACAAGTTTATTCCATGTTTACCATATGCCACGATGTCTCTAGCAAGCTCGTTAATGAACAGAGGAAAAAGAATAGGGCTGCAGTGTCCCCCTGTTTTAACCCACGGGGGCACATAGAAGCTTCAGTAAGATCATTATTTGCTCGGTCTCTAGCTTTCACAACTTGATATATACTCCTAATAGCTCAGTGCATTTTGCCATGGATACCATTTTTACGAAGAATTCACCACAAATTATTTCGATTTACTAACTCATAGACTTTTTTTAAAATCAATAAACGCAGCATAAAGTTTCTTTCCAGAAGACAACTGTGTTCGCACCAGACTTACTAAAGTAAATATCTGATCAACTGTACTATAGCTCTTTCTCAATCCGCCTTGTGATTCGTTTAATATATCATTTTCTTTCACCCATTGTATCAAGCGTTTATTTATGATATAAGCATACAGTTTGTCATAAATTTTTAGCAATGAAATACCTCTACAGTTGTCTGGCGAATTAATATCGTCTTTTTGTGTATCTGGTGTATAACTGACTCGGACCAGATAAGTGGAAAAGTCCCAGAATCATACAATGTATTGAAAAAAAAAATTGTTAAGAATAAAATAATTAAAGGAAGAACGTGTTTATAAAACTCGCCATTTAATCCATCTGGTCCGACCGCTTTTCCATCCTTTAAAGCTCTGACAGCATCTTTAGCCTCTGAGATTGTTATTTCTGAGTCTAATGTGGTGTTCTCTATAATTTTATACCACACATCTTCATGAACGTTGTCTCTCTGTAATATTTCATCTTGGATAGAATCATCATTGAAAACCTTATAAACTGATAATACCAATGTCTATTATGATAGAAGTTTCTGGAATTTTATTAAACACGCTTGATTTTATAGTTCTCCAAAATGTCTTGGGATCGTTTTTATTTGCCTCTAGTAAATCTAGCGTGCCGTTTTAACGTCGGCGTTTTTCTTATTCAAAAGCCATTTTTAATCCCTTCGCTTATCAACGTATATGTGTCTGAGTTCTTCTGCTTGTTTTTCATTACTACAGTTAGTAAAGTTTCTCAGAGAGCGTTGTAACTCTGATTTCATTTCACTGCATTCGGAATAAAAACCAGGGACTATTTTGTGTTTTTCTTTATTCTATTTGTTTCTTCATGCACTGCCCAGTGAGAGCCAGACCTTCACAGAATGTATTCAACGCTGAATTTACATCATTATCAATCAGTTCTGTAGCCTGATTAAAAATGCATGTAAGTATGTGACGTAAATGCTTGATGATATTCGTTAATCTTTTCCGGGTTCCAAACAAACTTTTCTATCAAAGTCTTCACTGGCTTCGTAGAAACATTTACTACAGACGTTTGCAGGACTGAACGTAAGTTCTACAGGTAAATATTTACATTCAACAGAATGTGGAACTCGCAAGTTTAAGGTGTATTCAGAAATTCAACTAGACATAAGAAAAGAATCAAGAACACTTGATCTATTATGGGTAATATATGTAAATTCACCATTCTTATCTCCGAGTCGCATAATTTATGCAAGTATTGGGCAAAAATTATTTGTTGTATTATCTTTAGATTTTCTCAGGAATTGTTCCTCCAGGTCTGTATTGTCATCCTTCCACATACTGGTGTCTGGGAGGGAGAACTCTTTGGCGTTAGCACTGCCAGTTCTTGCATTAAAATCACCCATCACCATGAAAGGAAGATCTCCATACCTTTCACAAATATCAATAATACAATGCTACAGCACATACATTCCATTATCGATTTCCGTTTTATTATAATAAGGGTTAATCTACGGAGGATTGTACATGCTTTTGAGGATACAATCAGTACGTAAGCTTGGTAGTTCTTTTTTTGAAAGTTTCAGGACAACACAGAATTTGCAAATACTTTTTGACCGTCAATGCAACGCCACTAGACAAGCGAGACGCTACACAATCTGACAGATTTACACCAGGAGACACAAAAACATCAACAGAAGGAAAGAGGTGAGCTGGAAAATCAGTGGCAAAAGTTTCTGCAAGAGAAAAACAAAATTCCGATTATTTACATTTTGACACTGCTGGAACGCATGCTAGCACCAGTACTGATGACACAGGCAGGGCCGAGTCCCTAGGTATTCAGGAATTGTTCATTTACGTCAGGCCTGGATGAGGCAGTCCCAATACGGGGGAAACACTCAGTGACGTGCTGTTGCCTGCATTTAGCTTTGCTGCGTGTCAGTCTGATATGGGATTGGGGGGGGTTTCTGCAGTCATGGAGTATTTTTGCTCATCTGGTGTTACATGGTGTGCTGGGCTATTGCCTGCTTGATCTTCAGATTCAGCTATAATGCTCACAGGGGACTGGCTTTCCATCATATCAGCATCAGTCCCAGGGATCTTTCCCATGATATGCCAATCTTCATCATGTTGATAGCCTGCCATACAATATAGTCGGTGATTTAGGTTTCCATCTGGTCCGGGATTTGGTTTAGGAAAGCTCTCAGG
>JADBJO010010922.1:5000-27500 GCA_016801955.1 Conus betulinus
CTTAGTATATTGCTCAGGTTAAAATTAAAATCTCTCTCTCTCTCTCTCTGAAATGTTAGTCATTAGATCTATTTCATACCCAGGTATCTTCTTAGTTGCTACAAAAAGAAGTAGAGCAATGTGTATTTGAAAACACCTTTAACTGAGACGTCACACAATAAAGCATCTATCGTAGACATGTTACACAATGAAACATCTATCTGTGTCATGTCACACAATAAAACATCCACACTGAAATACCACAGCAACTGCACTGTTTTGAAAATCCTTGACAATGATGTCATCGATCACTCTCTAGGCAAATTTTGTCATGGCACGAGACAACTGCAGCTTAAGTCAAAAAAAAAAAAAAAAGAAAAGAAAAGAAAAGGGCCCATCAAACAAAAACTTGGATGTGATCAGTGTTTGTCTAAGACAGTTAAGAACAATTCTTAAACTTTTTTGTCGTTTCAGTTTGAGTCCCACCCAGAATTCACGGCGGTTTCATCTTTTCTTAAGCAAATTGAGCTTGTTCTGTGTAACACAGACTATTCAGCACACAGCTTATCAACAAGAGATATACTAGGACTCACCACCAAACAAAGGTCGGGAAGTCCATCCAACAGCCAATCCGGAGCCAGCAGAGGCGACATGTAGGGGTTCTTGACGATGGGGATGTTGCGAATCACTTGCAAGGGGCTCTGCGCCAGGTGGCGCTCTCGCTTGAAATCAGACGGAGACATGCTGTGGCTCCGGCCAGTCAACCCATCAGCTAGGACCGGCATGGACGTGCTTCGGGGCATGGATGACACTGAAGAATTGGAGGTGGTTTTGCGTAGGTTCAGATGAAGATTCTGGCGACTAGGACTAGAATGTGTGGGCGGCGTCAGCCATGATCACAGACCTCCCATCCACAGACACCGAAGTTTCAAGCTTGTCCGCATCATCACTCAAGCAACCACTATCAGGGGAGAGAAGTGGGTCTGCCATCCGACGAACAGTCGCTGTATCGACAGAAGATGAAAGCTCAGGGGTGGTACATGTGGCTTTCATAAACTCCACACTGCTCCCCGATGTAAGCTTGTCGACAGCTGTAATATCGTCGAGAGGCGACTTATAGGACAGGGAAGGGGAGGAGTCACTTTGTCTGGTACTGTTGCCCCTCTCCTCTTTGAAATCACTCCTGTCTTCCCAGGAATCACTCCCCTCCTCCTTGGAATCAGCCTCAGCTTCGCTAGAAGGCAGGATGTCAAAAGAGCCAAGGTCATCACTTGGAGTGGACGGGACGCTGGTGGGCAGGGTGGTGCTGGGTTGGTGATGTCGGCGGAATTTTCTGCTTCCAGCTGTTGTGGATGTCCTAAATCCTTTCCGCAACTGTCTACTTCCATGGCAACTGACGTGTCCTGAGCATCAGGATCCAGTGCAGAGATCACCTTGTTATCACTATGCACAGCAACGAGCTCATCTGTAGATTGTGACTTTGATGCAGAAGACACTGCCGGCTGGAGAACACTGTAAACCCCGAGAGAAGTCAAATCCCCATCAACAACGTCCATAGATGGCGAGGCGCTTCCTCCTGCCTCCTGCTTTTCAGAAGGAGTATCCAAGATAGATCGGGAGCATCATCATCCAGGCTGATGCTCACCATGCCCTCTGACTGGTCTGGATCCACTAACAGGCTGCCAGCAGCACCTCCCTTCTGAGCTGCCCCAGAGAGCTCAGAGACTCCACTGACGTTCTCACCACTGGGGGTGGACATGGGAGTATGGAAAACTGGGAGTGTGGGAACCCTCATCCGTGCTAGTGCTGTGCTTGTCAACCTGACTACCGCCGCCGTCGCTCCTGTGCCCACACACATCATTTTCCGGGATGGGCATCAGCGGAATCTGTTCAGGAGTTGGGGCGGCGGAGGAGAATTTCTTTGCCAGCAGGTGGGTGTACGATCCCACATACGACACGATCTTATCTGTGGCGCCTGACATCATGTTGCCCAAAGCGCCCCCTGCTTCCTGTCTTGGACGGCTAAAGAGCTCCACCTCCTCTGCTGCACCTTCTCCGTCAGCTTGGTCAACGCTAGTACTGCCGTCGTCCTGTCTGTTCCCTGAGGCGCGACTGTTGTGGCTGGTGGCCAGAGACGTGTTAGTTCTCGCCGCAGCGTCCTGACTCACCACCACCCAGTCTGAGTCATGATTCTCCTGTGACGACAGGCGCAGCGTGGCGGCGCTGGACTCGATGTGACAGGAGACAGATGCTGCTAGCTGTGAGGATACATCATCGGACACCCCGCATAGGCTGAAAGGACAGGAAGACACAGACAAACTGGTTTAAACAGTGCGACAAGCAAAATGGTTGTTTAACAGGTATGATGAACAGACTGGGTTTAACAGATACAATCAAGTCTAGTTCCACAGATAGAACAACCAAAACAAAAAAAAAAAAAAAAGGTTTTGAGAAACGTTTAAGAGATATGACAAAAAAACCCCACCAAACTTGTTTTAAGGCAGCAGTATTACCTTTTTCTTTAAATACCTTTCATTTTTCAAAACAGTGCTTTTTTTTTTAACGGTACTAGTGTCTAATTTGAACATTTTCAGTGATTTGGGGGCTTTAGGTTTTGGGGCTTTTGGGTTTATGAAATGTCTAGTTTCCAAGCAGCAGAGGGGAGGGAGAGAAGATTGCATAAAGTGGGGGTGTTGTGCTCAAAATCTGTGATCTGGGCCACCACAAGTTCCCAACAAAACTTAACTCATAATAAGTGCTTAGATATAAAGTAATAACAGCTCCCTGCCAAATTATAGATGCGAACCGCTTCCGTTAGCTTGTGCAAGATTATAGCCCTGGGATTTGACATTTTCGAAACACTTTTCTAAAGTTGCCTTGGTGCTCCGAAAAACTGAAGAACTGCTGAATCGTGCCTGCAGACAGAGAAAAGTGTGAAACACATAAAAATGATGGAAATCATTGCAACCAACTGTCATCTACATAACCAAACAGGCGGAAAAGATGACTTGAAACTGAAAGTAGAAATGTCAGTGGGATCAATTCTGTAATGCACAGCTATAAAGACATGAATGTAAGAGGCAGTCGGTTGTGAACTAATGGCATGTACCTGCTATCACACTGCAGAGACTTCTTCCAGGTAGTAATCACCTGATCTTGCATTAACTAAGGTAAGCATCGGCTCTTTATAATACAAATTGCTTTCAAAACTGATTCTTCAACATATTTTGGCACAAATTCATGGTCGCTTGCCGTTTTTTTTAAAGCCATAGAGTGCCTTTAAGCCATCAGCTGACGCCATAGTAAAAATGCACTTCCAGTGCCTATGGGCCGTCCACTGACGTCATGCATTTTTCCTGAATTTTCATTTGTTACTATTCCTTTCAAAGGACTGAATAGGGTGTGTGTAGTAAGCCTTATATGTCTGCAGTATGAAAATGATATGCAAATGACCACACGTGAGGGGAAAGACCATTTATTTTCATCACCAACTGGATGACCAGCCAGCGCTTTGTCTCGCTTGCAAAGATGGCGGCGCAACCTTCAACGAGCGTAGCGACCAAATCAATGTACTTACTCAGCTGAGCAGGCTCTGCTAATCATTTTTGACAAAGATAATAATCTTTTATTCAACGACTCACCCGAGAATGAAGGTGAGATGAGATGATGATAGTGATGGAATTGCGGACCATATTTGTCAGTTTATTGAGTCATGCTGTGTGATCTCAAGAGTGTCTTCAGCTGACTGGTTACCAGCGTTGAACAAGCCAGCCTAGTGTGTACTCTGCACTGTGTGCGAGTGGCCAGTGATGTGGTAGTCAGCGTGAGAGGGGAATGCGGCCTGCTCGCGGCGTGACACAGAGCAGAAGGAAAGGTAGGGGAAGAGGAGTGAAAGAGAGGGTTGAAGTCCAGCAAGGGGGCGTGGTGGGGGGGGGAGGGGGACGTGGTCGTGGACTGACCTGTCTGCATGAAGTGTGAGCATCTTGACAGACTTCTAGACTGTTTTACTTTTTTTCATTTACAGGTGTAGTGTGACAATACAAACTTTATTTTCAACATTTTTTTTGCTTTGTGTTCTTTTTTGGATGTGAAGCTGAAGTGGTAAATACATATGTTTTTGATCGTGCAAAAAAAATCTATCCAAATCTAAATGCCTAAATATATTTTTATTATCAAAATTAAAACAAAAGAAGCCCAGATTCAAAATCTCCATTCAATTTCCTTCAAAAATCATATATATTTCATTTTCATATCTTTTGTAGTTTTTGAGCTAGAATTTTTTTTTGTTAATTATTACCCCCAAATCAATAGATTTCCCTGACACTGGGGAAGCCTTTGTAATATTTTCTGCCAGAGAACAGGTTAATACTGGTGGGTATGTTCTTGAATAAACAGACACAGCCTGACATGATTTTGCTCATGAAAGTTGGCAAGAGTTGTCACTCTTTGATCAAAGACCCCCCCCCCCCAACCCCTCCCAGCCATGAGTACATTCTGTATGTGTACATTCCACAAGTGTAATCACCATAAAAAACTTTATCTCTAGATTTTTGTTGTTGTTCATCGTATTCATCCATTTTTTCACCAAATTTGTGTAAGAAATACCAATTGTACGGGTAAAAAGATCTGTAGAATCTTCAAACCCTTTATTTAAAAAATAGATAAATAAAAGATTAAGTATGTGTGCACAAAATATTGCTAAATTGTATGGGTAAACTCATCTGCAAAAACTTCAAACCCTTTCTTTAAAAAAAAACTAATATATGATAAAAAAAAAACAAAGAATGCGTGTACAAAATATGCCAAAATTGTATGGGTAAACAGATCTGTGAAATTTTCAACCTGATATAAAATTGAAAAAAAAACCAAACAAAACAAAGACATAAACAATGAAAATAACTGAAAAAAAAAATAGTGGGGACCACACCAGTCATCGACTTACCTGCCAGACACCTGGACAAGATCCCAGCAGGCAGCAGCGGATCCATCAGACTGAGCAGCCTGGCCGGGGAGGGAGTGTAGCGGACCAACACCGGGGTGTATACCCCCAGGATGCCGTCAGGCCGACGAATGTCGAAGGAGGCGGCGCGCATGGCGGTGGTGATGACCAGGTTGGCTCCCGCACTGTCCCCGGCCAGCACGATGACCTCCCCTGTTGAACCTACGACAGAGGTGTGGGTGTTTTGGTCTGGAACGCCACCAACAAGCTGAGAAGAGAGGGAGTAGGGGTGGGAAGAGGCGGGGGAGGGGAGGACTGGGGACTGGGGAAGAGAGAATGGGGGGAAGGAGGTGTACTGGTGGAGTGGGGGGCGGGGGGAATCATGTATGTCTGGAGTGAAAACAGACGATGACACCGAGAATGAAAGTCAAGTTACTAGACTGCCAGACAAGTGAAATATGCAAATACCGTGTGGCAGCCTTACAGATTTCCACCATGAGAACTGAGGTGCTTGAGATCTGCCACCGTTTTCAGTTTCAGATGAAAAAAAGAAAAAGCTCTTCTGGTGTTTGCTCTTTGATGAAAGAATAAGTATTGTATATGATCAGATAATTCACTTTCAGCTGATATTACACCAGTAATTCATTTACGCATAAAATAAAACATGTTATTTTGAAAGTCAAAATTGGCTAGTAAAGATAAAAATGGTCGTGAGCATTTCCATTTTCTATTGTAAAGGACCGATTTTTTTTTTAAAGCAGAACTTGTACGGATAAAATGAAGCTCAATGACTTTCCATGCATTACTGAGAAAACTTTTTAATATCCAAGATCAAATATTGAAGTTGTGCCAGATTTTTGTGAAGCATGTGGGACACAGAGAAATGCCATGTTTGCTCCAATGTGAACCAAGGTCTGTGTATCTGGCATATTCTCTGACCACCACAACTGAAGCTAAACAGCCAACAATTCATATAATTTTCAAAGCAAACATTGGAAATTCATTAAATAGTCATTATTAACTTAAACATATTTCACTGACATCAGAATTAAAATAAAACTGCATTGAATCTGGTCCATCCATGAGGTTGCCACTTGCTTGGTTGCCATTTGTCATTCCAAATAGTTTGAAACCAAACAGCAGAAAACAATCAAATATGGTTGTTTACTGAAATGAAAACAAAATAAAAAAACTACTTGTTTTAAGTTTACTTGCCTTCTTTCTAAATACCAATGGGATTTGAAGCAATAGCCAGACAATTCTTTCTGTGAACTGAGTTCAGCACCTCATCTGGCGATTCAAAACTCAACCAAGTCATTGCTTTTTTCACCTAAAAGAATCACAGACGTTTATAAAAGTTGCACCTGAAATGCCTGTTGAACACACATGATGATTTTGTCTTTTTCAATGTTTCTATACAAATTTGTGTTGGTTTACAATTTCACATTCGAATCTAAGTCACTCCATTACTTTCTTACCCAATTATGTCAGCTTCATCGAAGTTGATCCCCAACATTTTGCACAAAAACAAATTCATTTCTGCACAACAGTCACGATGAAACTGTAACCTTGTTAAACTTCCGAATAAATCAGCTCTTCCTGTTAAAGTTGTGGCAGTACTGGTGCCACCAACACTCAACATAACTCCGGCATCTGCAGCTTACAATGACCGGTTTGACTTATTTGTACAAATCGTCCATGTTTGACTTATTATTTTGTACAAATCGTCCAATCAAGTTTATTTGCCTTTGAAACCCTAGACAACTACACTTCAAATGACTGCTTCCAGTGGCATAGACGGCTACAGTGTATGATGTGTACACAAGTTGTGCTTCTCACGGGACATTGGTACCCACGGCTTACCTGCCTGCGTTTCTCAGTGTGTGAGCTCCCTGCATGCCTGTGGGTACCCCTTCACTTGCTGACCCTACAAGTGCACTCACATCCTGTCAAGTATGGGTTAATTCCTGCCAACAGCCATTCCACCCTTGAGCAAAGCAACAAAGTCAATGGTGTAAGATTGATTTCCAAGCTAGTTCTATATCATCATTTTTCATAAATGATCATGGTGATTTCTCCACATTCGTTACCCAGTTTGTGACAGTTGTGCACAGCCCAGGCATACACATAGAAGCACTCTCCAGAGCCCGTGGGAAAGGACTCTCCGGCGCCAGGGAGTAGTCAATGGACAGGATGGGAACGTCCAGGTCCTTGGCCCAGTGACGAAGGTACACCTGACAGGAATAAACATCCTGAGATAGAAAACACACCCACACACCAAAAGACCCACCCTTGTCAACACAACATATTTCAGTTAATTTTAATCACTTTGTTTGAGTGAGCTATATAGGTGCCGTGTTAGTTGTAAAGCGAAGAAGATTATGTGTGACCAGACCCACGTCCTTGCAAATCAGTATGACCTTCTTCAGTCAGGACGAAGATATCGATCGGTTAAATACAGAAGTGTCAGATTTAAACAAAGTTTTATTCCCCTGTCCATTGATTTCTTGAACCGAGAAGATGTTTAATTGAAATCCAATTCCTCTATATGAATGTATGTCATATGTGAGAAAATGGGTAATGTGGCTAAATTATTGTTTATTTGCTGTGAATGTGTGTGACCACAAATTAATTTTCTCAATTGAGATAATAAAGTTTACTTGACTTGACGTGCTTTTGAAGTTCTGCAAACTGGACAAAAAGCATCAGTGTTAAGACTTGCTGCATAGCATAATCAATTATTTTAAATCATTATCAAAAATGTAAATATAGGATATTGCCCAAACATAAATGTAGGATACTGCCTAAATGTAAATGTAGGATACTGCTCAAATATCTGATACAGAAATCTGTGCTGATGAGAACATCCCACACTACAACATAACAGTGCAAGACAGTATACAACACGCTTAGGCCACTTTACCATGAAAATGCTGCTCGAGTCATTTTCCTAAAAAAAAATGAGTGCATTTTAAAACAATAATATGTTACTCTCAATGGAAAAAAATGTAACCGTTACCATGGCAGATGATACTGCATTTGTCAAACGTAAAGTAACTGCTGTAAGCACAGTTTTCTCCACAGACAATTCTCGAATGCCTGGTTCACTGGCATATTTTGGGAAAAGTTTCTGCTCTCTCATCAGTCTGTTTCTCTTGATATTTCGGGCCTGTAGCCCCCCTACCCCCATCCCACTCCCCTGCTCTCTGCACTTTTCAGCATGCTGTTCAAGTGGGGGACTGAACATTTCTTTGTGCAGAGACTTATTGCTCATCAGTCAAAGTATCTGAATTGGCTCACCATAACAATGATCTAGTTACACTCCATGGGTGCAAATACCTCGAAGGGTTGGGGATCTTTTTTTTTCTGTTTTTTTTGGAGTATTTTCTTTATATTCAGCATATTCTGTGTATTTTTGTTGAAGGCAATCAAAGACAATATAGTAGAGACAAGCCTGTCATACCATCCTACACACAGCCACAGGACTAACACTGACCTCATGGGAGCGTGAAGACTGTGCGACAAAGCCCCCTCCATGGCAGTGGACGACCATGGCTCGTGACCGCGCTGTCATGGAACAGGGCCGCGACCACTGGGCGACTTAGTGGACTTGATGTGCTGCTCCTTGGAGGTGAACATTGTAACAAAACTCATCACTGTGGCTCAGAAATACCCAAGAATTCTGCACTGTTACCTGTGGTGCTTTGATATATATCAGTGCATGAAAGATGTGCAGACTACACTGTCTGGATGCAGATAAAAATGATTGAGGATATCTTTGAAGTCCAGTGCCCTGCTCAATTGAAAATGATGACACAAACACTAGATTAATGGATACATTTCAAATCGATTCAAAGTTATATAATTATGATTCAGGTGGCTAAGATGTAGTAAGATGTATTGATGCTCACTTTGATTTTTTCAGACTCTTTGGAATGCTGATGAATAATTAGACTGGTCAGCCATAAACATCAGCTCATCAAACCCCACCTACTGTTCTATTTTTATACAAAATTTTGTTGTGTTCTGGATGTTGTTTTTACTGTATTTTTTTAAAAACCGTTTCTAAGAGTCCTAAGTTCATCTTTGCACTCTAACAGATTAATTAGGGAGTTTGATATATACATGACCTCATAAAAACAACATCAGTACCTAACAGGTTTTAAAGAAATTGTACATGTTACATAAAACAAACGAAAAAAATTAACGAGAAATAATAACTAGTAATTGGCCACAGAAATCCAGCCTAAATACTTCACTACCCAAATATCAATTTATGTATTCCTTGATTTCCCATTCCCTTTTTTTTTCATGCAATTCCCATGCTTTCTCTCAAACATCAATTCGTGTATTCTAGAATTTCCCATCCATCTTTTTTTTTTTTTTCCCATCCGATCTGCCATGCTTTTTCAATAGTATTCTCCCAAGCCACTCGGCCTTTACACACACTCACACTCGGGTTGTCCAGTCACAGCCTCAACACAGGCAGTCTGGAAGGAGCAACCACTATCATGTCATCTTGAGACAACTCACCAGAGGCAACACTGTGCTGCTGCCAAGTCACTTTGTTGGAGTTCACTGGTACTCGATCTCATCCACAATATACAAGACAACAGACACTAAACCCTTAGCAGACGCCAGACACAAGACCCTTAACTGCTCAGTCACAGAGCCAGCTTATTAAGTAACCTTCCCTCTCCAGAGGGTGCCACCATGACAATCCATCGATTGTCCTTGTGACCTTCCTGACATCAAAGACTGTCATACAAACTCACCAAAGGCACAGAGGAAAACCAAATCGAACTCATCAGGAGAGTAGTGCATGAAGACTTTACACTTCATTAAGATGATCAATGAGGATGAAGGTAACGATGAGGAAGCAACAGAGCTCCATTCTAGTCAGAGACTACACAATAGGGCAGTGCTCTACGCTTTCATAAAATATACTGATGTCGACGACACCCGACAGATCCAAACACCTGCAGCACTAAGGAAATTCGAGCTAAACTCTCACACACACACATCCATTAACTGGATGATGCACCACAGTAAGTATCAATGAATTTATTTATGTCTCAAGAGCAGCTTTTCATCAGCTGGTGTCTATCTCTTGGGCTTCTCAAAGATTTGAATTTTGCCTCATACTTAAACAGTGCACAGAAATGTTACACATACATAGCAACAGACAGTGTGTGACCATCCTCTTTGCTCCAGAATGGTCTAGATTCTACTGAGGAAACATTTACTGATGTATGCATCTTGTTCATGATGTCAGCAATAGTGATGACACTTAAATCACATCAAGTCAAAACAATTTACTTCCTTTGGACTAATGGTGTTGAGGTTTCTACATGACAACCTGGACACTGCTGTGTTTATCTAGAACACTGTCATGGCCTTGAAGTAATACCGCCTCAAAAGCACAGATTAGACAACAAAAACAAAACACACACACAAAAGCTAACAACAACAACAGCAACAACAACAAAGAAAGACAGACAGACAAGCACACATGTATTCTAATCCATGCGTGGACAAATGTGCACACTACCAAACTCATGCCTTCAGAGTGGCAAACTATTTACTGACTGTCACTGCAGATCACAAAAAAACTGAACCTATAAGCACAGCAGCAATCTAAAACCAATTTACCCATGCACAGGAAAGTTTTTATTGTGATCAGATCTAGGATTGCCTTATACTGAAAGAAAAAAAGGAAAATGAAATCAGTTACTTAAAAGATCATTGTCACGCACAATTACTTCCTAATGCTAAAATTTTTCAATTCTTATGATGTATGCGAACGCCTTAAAAAACATAAATAGACAACAAGGACAATCCACACACCTGGCCCTCCCTAAGCTGGAAGGAGATGAGTCGCGCACTTGCACAGGAGCAGGACCAGTGTGGGCGCAGGGGGGGCGTGATGGTGACGTCCTCTCCTCCATCAGCGGCGGGCATGTCGAAGGCATCGGGACCGAGGTGGAACACCTCGTCCACCTGCACCGCAGGGCACACCATGGAAGGGAGTTGCTGCAACAGCGACAGCCACTTGTCACATCAGATTGGTATCGTTTGGCATTGCCCTGTTCTTAACCTACTGCCGCACACATCACCAACCACTTTTCAAATAAAATTGTGTTGTCTTGTTTTGTGTTGTGCTGTACTTAGCCTGTTGTTGCGCACAGTGCTGTAACTAGTTTTCACATCAAATTGTCTGGCAGTGTTTTGTGTTGTGTTAACCTATTGCTGCACACACTACCCACCAGCTGTCACATCAAATTGTCTGGCAGTGTTTTGTGTTGTGTTGACCTATTGCTGCACACACTACCAACCAGCTGTCACATCGAATTGTCTGGTACTGTTTTGTGTTGTGCTGTGGTTCACCTACTGCTGCATACAGTAGTGGCCAGTTTTCACATCAACTTGTCTGGTATTGTTTTGTGTGCGGTGCTGTAGTTAGCCTACTGCTGCATACAGTACCAACCAGTTTTTTCACATAAAATGTTCTGGATTTGTTGTGTGTTGTGCTGTGGTTCACCTACTGCTGCATACAGTAGTGGCCAGTTTTCACATCAACTTGTCTGGTATTGTTCTGTGCGGTGCTGTAGTTAGCCTACTGCTGCATATAGTGCTATCCTGTTTTCACGTCATCTGTCAGGTATTGTCTGGTGGTGTGCTGTGGTCCACCCACTACGGCACACACACCACCAACACTTCTCACATCAGATTGGTATTATCTGATGTTGTGCTGTGATTCACCTGCTGTTGCACAGTGGCCAGCTGCCACTTAGAATTGTCTGGTATTGTTTTCTGTTGTGTGACTGCTGCTGCATACAGTACTAACCAGTTTTCACAAAAAATGTTCTGATTTTGTTGTGTGTTGTGCAGCGCATGTGGTTCACCTACTGCTGCATACAGTAGTGGACAGTTTTCACATCAAATTGTCTGGTATTGTTCTGTGTGGTGCTGTAGTTAGCCTTCTGCTGCACGCAGTGCTAGGCAGTTTTCCATCAAATCATCTGGTATTGTTTTGATTTGTGCTGTAGTTCACATATTGCTGCATACAGTACTGGCCAGTTTTCACATCAAACTGTCTGGTCTTTTTTTGTGTGGTGCTGTAGCTAGCCAATTGCGGGCACACAAGTGCTAGCCAGACTTTACATCAAGTTGTCTGGCACTATATTGCACTGCACTCAACAGCGCTCTGTTTGTCTCCCCTGGTGTTTGTTACGGCTGCAACCGACCACACATGCTGTGTCACGTTCCCTCACATACTGCAACCTTGTTGTAAGTCAAGGTTGGCCAAAATAAATGGGCATCCCTGAGAGGTGGCCAATGAAATTTTGGCTGTAGCATGGGATGTTGGAAATAATTCATTCACACAAACGAGGGTTGTGAACTGACCGCATTCAACTGATTTCTCAAAAAATACGAATACTAGGAGCTGCTTTGGGTTGGAAAATGCACATGCAAGAGGGTTAAACTATCATTCTGCCCTATTTTACCATTGTGCCATGCTCCACCTCACTCCTAATCAGCTGATTTCCACCCCTCCTGATCAACCCTGCATTCTGTTCCCATACAGAGTATGTTGACAGCCCTTGAGCATTAAGAAGTGCTGTCATAAGTTTCATTCTAGCCCAACCAACAAAACCAGAGGGGTGCATGCATGCATGCGTGCGTGTGTGCGTATGTGTGTGTGTGTGTGTGTGCGTGTGAGAGAGAGAGAGAGAGAGAGAGAGAGAGAGAGAGAGAGAGACAGAGACAGAGACAGAGACAGACAGAGAGAAAGAAAGGGAATGTGAGAATGAACGAGAGTCACAGAGAGAGAGAGAAGAAAGAAGTTATGCAACGCTTGGTTGATCAATCCAGTTCACTGAAAGTGCATGAGTCCCCTTTTCAGTCTTTTGCTGATGTGGGAATGGTCTGAACCACCTGTTGGGCCCTGGATAACCCGTCCCTGAGAATCCTCCACTTTAAGTTATAAAGGGCCCCACAACTGGTCTACACAGTCCCTACCTGCCCCAGCAGTTCGAAAAATACATTCATCAGTAATCATAATGGTGTAATTCAAAGTCAGCACAGCAAACATGCAAAGATTAAATGGAGCAAGCAACACTGGTGGGATAATTCAGCAATCAGTTAAAGTCATGAACTACTAATGTAGTGGTCCACTTTGCTACTGCCAACATTTGGTGAAGCTAGGATAAAGTCAGTACACAGAACTGGTGGCTATTTTTCATTGTTTTTAATCATCTGAGCTAGGAAGATACTGGTAATTAGTAAATTACTGGTAAAGAAGAACTTTGAACTATAACTTTTTAAAGAACAGCACGAGCATTGCAGAATTCTCTCTCTCTGTCTCTCTCTCTCTCTCCCAAAAAGGAAGTCACATGATTGAAACTGAAGTTCCATCAACCTGTCATCTCAAAAAGTCAGAGATAAACGACAGATCTGTGTGAAATTTAGGCTGTTGCTCATGAAGTGAGTACGCCGCCATAACAATGGCATCACGGATCTTTCAACCATTTGTTTGTGAGCATACATCATTTTGTTGACCTGTTAGAGGGGATTCGTTTGTGCACAGAATTTTACCAGAAAATTCATGTCCTCTGATGCTCTTTTCCATGCAACGAACTTGCAAGTCATACATCATTACATGCACTGCACACACTTAGTACACACAGTTAATAACACACACACATGATACACACTTACATGCATGATCTCAGTCTCCGTAATAGACCAGAATGCCTTGCAAAACTGTATATCTGCTGTCCGTGTGACATTGACAACCTGTGAAATAGAAAAGAACAGACTTATACTAGTTTGTACACTTTTAACTGCTAAACTTAAAAGTTTTGAAAATTGCACCAAAACTGTATCATAAACATCAATTTGAATCTAGATGAGAGAATAACATGGTTACAGGCATACTAACTATAGAAAAATTGTATACATTTAATGATACAACATAATAAAACCTGAAGCAAGGTGCAGAAAAATCTACACTGACATATACATGTGTACATATTCATGTAAAATATTGATGTAATGTCATGTGATATGATGCTGTGCTCACTATAATATTAATATTGCTATATTCATACGATATTTAGTGGTACACATTCTGAGAGCCATTACAAAACAAAAAATGTGCACGAGTGTGTGTGTGTGTGCGCGCGCGTGCGTGTGCATGTGTGTGTGCTTATATAATGCAAACAGATATATGTGCATGCTGCCTGTAGAACCTAACATAATGAAGATAAAGTGGTTACAGTCAGTCAGACAATACAAGTGTGTGTGTGTGTGTGTGTGTGTATGTGTGTGTGTGTGTGTGTGTGCGCGCATGTGTGTGTGTGTGTGTATGTGCCTGTATGTGCATGTGCATGTGTCTGTGCCTGTGCCTGTGTGTGTGTGCGTGTGTGTATGTGTGTGTGTGTGCATGTGCACGTGCATGTGTGTGTGTGTGTGTGTGCACATGAGTGTGTCTGTGTGTGTGTGCTCTGATTGTGTGCAGTGTGTAATGTTTACATGTAAGTGCATGAGCATGTAATGCGCATATGCATAAGCGTGTGCACGTAAATGTGTCAAGATGTGACCATACGTCAATATGTGCCCTTACAAATTTGCAAGCCCCTCAAATACAAGTATGCACAAGCGCTTGAGGTGGTGACTAAATGAGTGCATATCAGTATCATTACCTGCTGAGCTCTGAGGTCAGGGTTTATGATGTATTTGCCGCTGTTGAACAGTGACGTCGCGACCTTCATGATCTGAGAATGTTCCTGGTACCCTTCTGCAAATGAGGCCATCGCTATGGCAACCACATTGAGTGGGCGCTGCATTGACTCACAAAACTGAAAAAATCAGCAAACATGAGAAATCACAACATGCATGCATGTATCTTTTTCTCTCTCTTAAAACACACACACACACATGCACACACACACACACACACACACACACGCACACACTTCAACGTTCCTTTATGCCTAATATCTGTTCATACTGGCAAAATGCTTAAGGTGTCCTTTGATATGGACAATATGAACCAGAACCAATATTAGAAAACAAATTGTGCATGAGCATGCAGTTGTATATATATGTGTGTGTGTGTGTGTTGTATGTGTATGTATGCGTCTGTGTGTGTGTGTGTGTGTGTGTGTGTGTGTGTGTGTGTGTGTGTGTGTGTGTGTGTGTGAGAGACACTGTGCGACTATGCGTTTGTGACTGTATTTTTGTGGCTCTGTGTGTGTGTGTGTGTGTGTGTGTGTGTGTGTGTGTGTGTGTGTGTGTGTGTGTGAGAGAGAGAGAGAGAGAGAGAGAGAGAGAGAGAGAGAGAGAGAAAGAGAGAGGGGAGGGAGAGAAAGCAGTAAGTGGGGCTGGAGTAGCTCAGTGGTAGAGCCCCGGACTCATAATTTTGGTGATCCTGGGTTGCGGGTTCGAATCTCCGCTGGGCCGTTTCAATACAGGGGAATTTTTCCCTCGGAGTTAACATTGGTTCTGACTCAATTTCCCAAACAGTCCTTCGAATGAGACTATAAACTGAGGCTCTGAGTGTGAACGCACACAGAACATCTTGCACACACAAAAAAATCCCATCACCAGCTTTTGGAAGAGAAGGCCAGTTTGGCTGTTGGTATGGATGACACGTTACACATACCATGCACCCGGTGTGAGAAATGGAAAGAATGAAAGAAGTCAGGAAATGGAGTGAAACATCAATGATATTGACTGGATCATGGAAACGACTGAAATGAAGCACCAGCAGGCAGCTCTTCAGTCGGCGCTACCCAGGTAGGCAGCCTGTTGCATAAACGAGAATGTGGATTGTACAGCGTTCAGACTGAGCTTGGCCTCTTGCCGAGGATTGGCGCTATATAAGTATTAATAATAATAATAACAACAATAATAATAATCAGTTGTAATGTAAATTGTTCAAAAGTTTTGTTTTTTTTCTGGGGTGGGGGGTGGGGGGGGGGTAGGGGTGATCTTTGGCACACACAAAAAAAAGAGAAAACTGCATGTCACTCAAAAGCCACTAAGATCATATCACCATCTTTATCACTGTTATCTTTTATCTTATTTTCAATCTGTTTTGGTGGAGGGGTAGATTTGGTTTCCTATAGCAGTATAGGCCAAGATCAAACGATGCCAGTTTTACTTGTAGTAGTACTCATTTTAAAAGCAAATTTTGAAGTCCAAGCATAGGTAAAGACAATTCATAAAACATATGCAGTGAATATACGTACCTATGTTTCCCAATAATCACAGTACCTTCACTGTCAACTTGTCTTTTTGCCCTTTCATTGGAAATTGAGTTTACACATAAACTTCTAATCTTCATGAAATTCTTTTTTGATGCTGACTTCCATTCCTTTGCTTCCTCTTTCAAACTGCCCCTTTCCACCCTTTTCTTCCTACGTTTTCCTAAAACTACATGCAAATCATTCGGGCAGCTATAAAAAAAAAAAAAAAAAAAAAAAGCGAGAACAATTCCAAGACAACACACCTGAAAACCCAAGCATCGCCCATAAAAGCAGTCTTGACTCAACATCTCTACATCTGCCATCAATTGCTCTGCAAGAGCATCATCCAGTGTCTCTTCATCAGCAAACAACTGACCAGCCTGGCAATACGTCATCAACTTCTGGGCATAATACAGGAAAGCTCGCAGCTGTCCGAGTGTGGCTACATAAGCCTCCAACTCTTTCATATAAAACGCCCTTCTGAACAGCATTGATTCTCTGTTCGTTGATATATGTCGCGCAATTTGCAGCAGGTGTAAGCAGCATTTCTGCACGATACGCAAAAGACTTCTGTAACCGTTCCCCTTCTCTGTTGGCGAAGCATCGAATTCGTGCACTCGCAGTGAAATTTCCCGAAAACAAGGTTCGATTCCAAGGTCCAAGTACTCGAATAATAAACAGAATGCAACATGAAATTTAGCGTGGTGACTGTGTTTGCCATCCTTGAAGTATTCAATATTGCTGATCGCCAAAGACTTCAATTCCCGAACAAGAGAGGCGAAGAATCTGCCTGGGCTGCCTGAGTTGTCGAAGTCCATGGTCGTAATCAGGCAGCCACCATCTTTTCAGTTCAGCACAGAATGTTGTTTATGTTTACAAGCCCACAAAGGCCTACCGGCTATATATGCAGCACACATGCTCAATCTTTTTCTGACTAACTGCAGGGCAGACAGCACTAAATGCGGAGATGACCGGGCAGTATCAATGCTCTTTGAATGTCAAGTTGTTCATGTGGAGGGTTTCATAAGCAGGGTAAAAAAAACAACAACAACAACAACAATAACTAAGACGCTCTTTGCTTTCACTCACTAAACCATTGACACCGAGCAAAGACAAATATTTTATATGTGTTTTGCTGGTATTACCATTATACATGTATTTTAAAATTCTGTGAAATCAAGTTTGACCATTATGTAATACTGAAATTTATTGTAAGTATTGTTGTTTACTCATATGTGTCTCTACTCAAATGTGTTTTACTATTGCTAGATCATTTATTATGTGCATTATCATCATCATCATCATCATCATCATCCTACAGACCTGTCCCCTTCTCAAGGGACTGAGAGAAACCGTGTGGCCAACGCCGACTCCGCTGCACACGAAGCTCCACGGCTGCCGACAAGACCTGGAGAAAACGGTTACATTTATCAAAGAGGCTGGGCTGACGCTGTGAGGCGAAACGAAGAAGAAGAATCATCATCATCACACTTTAATGCTTCTTTTAACTCCAGTGATCCGTGGGGAATTTGACGCATGTGCATCCAATTACACCAGAAAAAAAAAAAAAGAAGAAACTGACCCACACAATAGTTATACTATAAAAGCATAGAACAGAACACACACGCACGTGCGCTCGTGTGCTCACGCACGCACGTGTGCATGCACTCATGCACGCCCACCAGGGTCGGATCAATCAGATTCTAGTGACGAAAAGGGTGGTGGTGGTAGTGTGTGTGTGTGTGTGTGTGTGTGTGTTCCAAATGAGGGCTTTAGGGGACCTCCTGCAAAAGGGGGTGCAGTGGTGGTGGGGGTTGGAGTGGCAGTTGGAGTACGTGGGTGTTAATGTGTCCAAAACACCATGTTACCACCATGCGAGCAGGTGGGTGGATGGATCCATTTCCAGTAACCTCGGACCCCACCCGTTCCACCCCCATCCCGTCGTCCGGCCTTGCACACACACACACACACACACACACACACACAAGCATGCTGACATGCAACCCGTCTTTTTCCACATGCACTCAAGATATAATTCCTTCACTGGAGGCGGGAATCTTTCTTCGGCAAACAGTTCAGAGCTGGCCTCTATTCTGGCTACTTACATTTTCAGAATCCATGCTCTGCCGCCAAGTCTGGCGAGGTCGTCCTTCCTTTCTTTTTCCCTGTGGGCTGCATACAAGCCTACCTGCTGAGACTGGTAGGAGGTTTTCGTACTTCCTGGCCATTCCAGCCCTATTTCCTTATCCGTACCACTCTGTCTATATAATTTTGTTGTTGATGTTGTTTCCCATCAAGGTTTTGTTTGAAAAGCCATATGGCCATCTGATGTTGAGGAAGAACTTGACGCTATTGCTGATACATACCTCCATGTCTCTGGACCATGTAACAGAACAACTTAACATTCGTGGTGAACATTCTTGTTTTGTTCTGGAGCGAAAGGGCTGTGGATCCCCATACAGGTCGCAGAGTGTTAAAAGCGTGCCTAACCTTGCTGATGCGGCTGCTGTGTCTGCTTCTCCATCTTTGCTGATGACACTGCCTAGACAAACACATTTCTTAATTTCTTTGATATGTTCGCCTGTAAGCTGAATTGAGTCTTCCTGTTTGTTCTTTACCCGCATTACTTCAGCTTTTTTTTTTTTTTTTTTTTTTAATCTTAGTTTGATGGCCGGTTTCCTTTGCTTCCTCAGCTAGGTGCATCCTGGAGTCTGTGTGAGAGGAGAACGACATCATCAGTAAAATCATGGTCTTCCAGTTGTTTGGTAGAAGTCCATGGGATGCACATCGGTGTTTCTGCTATCTATCCAATCGATGTCAAGAAGAAGATGACAGCTGATTGATGACAACCCTGCCTTATTCCACTCTGCAGCTAGAAATGGATCTGAGCGTATTCCATTGCATGTGACTTCATAGGTTAAAATTGTCGTGCAGTTGATGCATGATGGAAATGAATTTTGGCAGAAACCCACAGAAGCTTCCCGGTGACTTCCCTGTCGCCTTCAGAGACATTTTCTTCGCTGCCGTACGTATAGTGTGCTCGCAGCCGCCATTTGCAATAGGGCAAAGGGACACAATTCCGTTCTTCCGAATCCTCGATTCCAAATCGATCAAATGCTTACCCTTCACAGCTTGAGGTGAGGTAGCATGGACAGGCCCAACTGGACTTCTGATTCTTCACAAGACCGGGCGAGAGAGGACCGACTGCCACCTCGGCATCAGTACGTGACGCGCCATTCTCTGCATCAGTACGTGACTCGCCATTCTCTGATTCCTTCGTCCTAGCAAAACCTTGGGACGAAGGAGCCACGTGCTATGTTTGTGTGCTGGTTGTCTATTCCTGCATCATAGATTCCTGCCTGGGACGCTGCACGCCAGACATGCTGGTTTGTGACGCATGGTTGTCTAGATGGCAGTTTGTCCATTGCACGCCAGACATGCTGGAGAGAGACGCATATTTGGTAGTGGCAGTTTGTCCATTGCCCAATTCTTCCGACAGAAGAGTTTCTTTCTTATCTCATTGACAGAGTCTCAGGGGCTAGTTTTGTCGTACTGAAGGACAGTCAGTCTCTTCAACTTCTTGAAAGCATCATCGTCGTCACATCCAGTTTCTGATAGGGATGACTGGCCTAGGACTGAAATGTCTCTGTGATGTCCTCGTAGACTTGCCAAGCCTGCCAAGCCGACTTCGTGCCCCCTGCCATTGAAGGCAGAGGTCGCGTTACAACCTGAAACTACGCGAAGCACAGGTAATGCACGTGATCGTGACTCTCCAAAGCTTGCACAGATGGCGTTGATGTGGTAGAACCTGTAACATTCTTGCCCATGCCAAAAGCCACCCAAATGTCAGCCAGGGATTGGATTGCAGTCAGATCATGGACTACGCCTGCAAGGTTGACAACACTGTCACTAGCATCAGTGTCCAAAAAGAGTTCTTGTATAGTCTTTTCACCATACTCCAATGCATGAACCACATGAACCACGATCCTGCTGTCTGCCTCCTCATGATTGCAGTTTTTGCATGCTGATGCCAGCACCAACAAGTACCACAGCTTGCCCCGACGAAACATACACAGCCTTTGCTGGTGGCCAGGTGAAGTCCTTAACCTTGGAATTCAGAAAGGAAACAGCTCCTGCTTGTTCCCTGGGTCGCGGAAAAAGCCCATCCATTTGCCTGGCAGTTCAGTCTTCCCTGACACTTTTCTGCCTATACCCTTGCCTCTCCTTCCCGGGTGCACCCTTTCCACCTGATTGGTCCATGTGCATCCCACACAATGTCCAACCTCGTGACTTGGTTCACCTGTTTCTCCAGGTAAGATCTAAATGATCTGTCTGCATACTCCTGGAAGGTGCTGACGCTAGCAACGGGAAGGCAGTGGACGACGACGGTACCTTCCAGGACTTTGCAGCCTTAAGTTGAAGGTGGTTCTGGTTGCTCGGGCTGCTCAAGACAGGTCAGACGTGGTATTTGGCAAACGGAGCTTGCCAAAGTCAGACAGGGAGGGAGGAAAGGACTGTATCTCATGTTCAAAGAGCTCTTCCTAGTCGCCGTATCTGTTTTTGTACCGATATGAAGAGCTGGCCAAAGAGTGCCACATTGTCCTGAAATACTTTGATCTTCTACCCCTGCTTAGATACTGCCTTGCTTTGATGTTTCTTGGAGAAAACAAGAGAATTCTTCTTGGGTGTGTCATGGATGGAGTAGCTGCGCACTTCAAGCACATTCTTGACAAATTCCTGGTACTGTTTCTTGCCTGTGTTTTCCAAGGTGCGCAATGAGGCAACAGCTGATTCATCAGCACAGTTCTTCTTCTTTCTTAGCTGTCCACCTTCAGCCAATTGAAGATTCTGACACTAAAAAAGGGTTTCCGGTAATACCAGAATATATATATATATATATATATATATATATATATATATATATATATATATATATATATATATATATATATATATATATATAACAGTTTAAAATAGGTTTTAAAATGAAGGATTAAAAAACCTACAAATTTGTTTTCAAGCCAAACAGCTCTCCTCAGGGTACTAACTGGGCGCGCCACCGGTGTTATATAGTATGTTGTGTGGGCGTGTGAGCACTGTACGCGTGGCACGTGGCCTGTAGTTTTTTTTTTAAAAACTTTTTGGACGCGTTCAGGGGGGACGTGCCAGGGGATGGTGCATTGACAAGGATTTCCATTTATGCCTGCAATTGTTTATCATTTCTACTTTAGAGTTCAGAGATGCTAGATGGGGTTTTACATAATATCAGCCACACTTTTCTGTAGTACATAGACTGCATTTTTTAGAAATGTCGTTGTATGGTGTTGCTCTTTTATAATTTTCCATATGTTGTAATCTATTTTCTTATCTTTAAGCTTCCAAATATATTTGCTTAATTCTGTTTGGTTTTTATATTTTTCCTGTTTGAAGGACTGTTTATGGTTTGCATTTCTGGTTTTAAAACGGTTAGCCGTGATACCTATGTATGTTTCTTTATCACTGTCTGTTGTTACTGTAGCTTGGTACACAATATTATTGTAGAGACATTTGTTATTCAGAGGGCACTGGTCTTTTTTGTGCAGTTACAAGATGTCCTTTCGTCACCCTCTTTGGTTGTATTGCTTTTGGTTTTATTGGAAGAATCAATTATATTTTTAAGGTTGGGCATACACGAGTACGATAGCTTAATGGTGTTTCTATTGAATATTTTAGATAGTACATGTTCTTTTGGGAATGATGTTGTAAGGATTCTGAAGAATTCTTTTCCTACGTTAGTTTTTTGTTCTTCCATCATATGGAGGGTTATACCATATAATCTTTCTTTTCCTGTTTTTCTTATTGCTGTTCATGTTGTTATCTGGGTTGTATTGTAATTTGCAATAACTACTCGTACTCGTGTATGCCCAACCTGTAAGCTTTTACTGAAGGCGGACTGGAACTGTCGGCTTAGAGTCTCTGCCTGGTCCTTGGCCTCAAAGATCAGTTTATCATCGACCTCGAGGGGGTGGGGGTGGGGAGTGGGTGGGGGGACATTTACCGGTTTCTTGCGCTTTGACTTGATGCAAGTCAAGAAGTTCTTGTCCGTCTTCACATTCCCGTCACCTCTGTCCTCAATTAGCTCTGCAGTATGGGCCCAGTAATTCCTTCGGAGCTGGTGCTGGACTTGGCGCTTGAGCTTCTTGAGCACTGATAGGTGTCCTGGGTTGCCAGATTTCTTCCATTTTTTGTAGGCCCCGTCTCTCCGCCTAATAAGCCTCTTGGTTGAGTAATCTACCCACATCTTGTTGTTAGGCCTTAGAGTGGTGTGCGGAATGTGGTTTTTTAACA